>PXIH01S0012093.1:18912-32236 GCA_003024985.2 Euperipatoides rowelli | reverse complement strand
TTGTCCATAATTTTTAATTATAATTTCAGACACTTTTATTTTATAATTTACCCACTCACCTTTTCACTAGGGAAATCGACCATGAAATGACACTACAAAATTTTTGTTCACCTCTTATTGCCCTTCCTCCACCTCCTTCCCATGAAATTTTTGAAAAAGTTGATTGGGTTTGGATTTTCATTGGCAAAGTAGATCTTATGTAAAAATTAGTTGACACCGCTGGTATATACTGTAATGTATATATGTGGTTGCTGGTACTTACAGGTCATCATGCCCACCAAACCTGGAACTGGAATTAAACAATTTATTCGATGAAAATACTAAACATAATTTATCAACGACTTGCTGATTAAATAATAATAAGCCTCATTAAAACAAAAAGGTTAATAAAATAAGCAGTCAAACTTCTTTGGAACTTGCCTCCGCTAGTCCGAACACATAAAATATAAATAAATATAATAACTTGTAAGAAATGGCAAAGGTCATTTCTAAGCAAATTAGTCAATAATTACATAAATGTGACATTCTTTATACTAAAGAAGTTTTGTCTAACTTAAAAAAAAAATGAAATTATATCTTAATCCAGTTATTATGTTGATGTTCAGTAATTTAGTTTAACCAGTTTGCTATTTAATAACTTGCTGTTTATTTTTGTTTAGGAGGCATACATTAGCCTATGTTCCCGCAACTGGTCGGGTATATGCATTTGGTTTAGGATGCCATGGACAACTTGGATTAAATTCAACTGCAAATCGCTCTAGCCCCACAGCAGTAAAAGGTAATTGGTTACCATTCAAAAAGTGCAGTGAGGAAGATATGGAAACTGGAGATGACTCTGGATTAATTGTAAAGGAAATCTTTTGTGGCGGTGATCATTGCTTTGCCTTATTGGAGAGTTTAAATGTAAGAGTAATTTAGCGAATTATAAATGTTTTTTATATATTTATTTATTGGATGTTTTAATTTTTCTGTTTCTGGTATATACTGTAATATTTAAAAAAAAACTCTTGATTTTTAATTTTAGCTTGGCTTCAGAAATTAGTTTAATAGCATACTGTATTTCTATATCAAAATTATATAAAATTGGTTTTAATTTGCAATTAAGTTGGNAAATTATTTACTAATTATTTTTATTGCTTATGAAAAGGACAGTGTTCACAACAATTCATATACCAATGTTTTATGCTTTGCCTACACTATATAAAAAAAAGGCAACCCTATATTTAAGCTCTTATTTATAAAATTTATTTCCTTCTCAAAGACCTGAACTTAAACTCTGATCATTTGTTGTTCGAGGTTTTTATCTTACACTTTTTTTATAGCATTTTGTTTGGCCTTATTTTTTTTTTTATATATTAAAGCCAAACGGTTCAAATATATACTTTTATAAATATTCATGATCTTGAACTTTTTACTGACTTTTCTACTGAAGAGAACTCCATATGTTTTAAATGTACATTATATAATGTGTGTGTGCATAGTGACAAAGTCATAGCAGATCGCTAATTTTTCCTCATCTGTACTTATACATACTTCTATAATTCACAAACTGAATATGTGAATTAATGAAATGGGGGACAGCATAAAGACATCTTAATTCTCATTCTATGGTAATTTTTCCCACTTTATAGTCTTTTTAAAAGTATACTAAGAAGAAGAGATAAATAAATGGCTTCAGCTAAATTAATTGTAAGATTTATGAGCTTTAGTATGTCTATAATTTGGACTTTGACAATTTTTTTTCATTGCCTCATGACAATTGTTTATCTAATTGCTTTAAGAGTTACTATCCATGGAAAATAATATTTCACTGTGAATACAAGTCTGAAAAACATTCGCTAAATAATAACCTCACGTTCACTGATGTAATCAAAGTTATCTAATTCCCATTGCAAGACTCCTCAAGTAAAAAAGTAAAAAGCATGGGAACTTCTATGGCTTTTATAATCGTTAGTCTGTTTTTATATGTATCACATGTGGTAAACTTGTTTAGCAACATACTGTAAATGTACAAGTCTGTGACTTAAACATTTTAGATAAAATAAATAAATAAATGGATTGATATATTGTGGTTCTTCACTTTTATTTTTACACTAAAGCAAATATCAAAACTATTTTTTTTTGTCTTATGAATGCGCTGTCTTATTGTATGTATTTAATAAATTCATATAGATATTTGGTTTAGATCTTCTACATTTCTTATTTATAGTTAACTTGAAAGATACCATTAGCTGGTTGATGCTTTTAAACCCCCTAAAATTTAAGAAAATACTTAAAACTGCAATGAAAATTTGCTAAAATTTACTTTCTTTTGAGTTGTATTATTTGTATTATTTGATTGATTGTAGCTAAACTAAGCTAATAATATTTTTCCAAATAATAGTTGAAACCTATCATCTCTCGGTACTCAGTCATTTTGGTTATTTTTTTAAAAGTATTTCTTAATGGATTACATATACTGTACAATATGTAATTATTTACATTTAAATCAGTTTATAAACATTCATTTGAAAAAGTTAACACATGTTATAATGTAGTGTTAATGTATGAGGCTTGAAACTACTACTTGGTTGTTGCTTATATCTTGGAGAGGATGCAAGAATGAAGTGAGCTGCTAACGACAGGAACTCAGGAAACGGTAACTCAGCATGGAGGGATGACACTATAATTAAACATACTATTGATGCTTGCTTCTCTGGAACAGATAGTAAATAATACTAATAAAGAAATAATTGACTGGTGGGCCGGAAAGCTAATTAAAAATGTCTAAAGCTATCTTTATTTTTTCTGCAGGCACTAGACAGGTTATTACATGGTTTAACGTCAGCAACTCGTTGACATGAAAAATAAAACTATTTACGAAAGTAACAAATCTGGAACCATTCGTTGGATTGACTCCAGTCAATCCAGCCACAGATACAGGAAACAAATAATGGACTCATTGGAATGGCAGGAAGTCATTCTTAACAAGCAAGGACTTCGAGGCATGTGTGTACACTCTTAAATAACGAAGAGTGCACACACATGCTAATTAAAATATGAGTAAATTATTTTTAATTTGTACAAGTGTGAAAAGATGATCACCTTGCTCACTGTTTGCAATCTCGTAATTAATCAGATTATGTTATTTACATCAGATTATGTTATTTACATGCAATGACCAGCCAGTTGATCCTCACATGCCCGAATCAAAGTAACAATATTATAAAAATAATATGCTATTGAATTAATTACAATGTAAAAAATATTGTGCAAAAATTCCCCTCTTAATTTTCTGGAAAATTATTCAGCTCTTCACTTTCTTTGTTTTTAAAATATTAAAATATTTGGGATGTTTTGGAGATTTGTTGATCATATATTGGATCTTCCACCACAAAGTGTTTTCATGTAAAATATAATAGAATTAGTATCTTGTGGCAATGTAAAAAATTTTGAAGTACTTTTGTACTAGTTATGTACAGTATGTATTCACAACACACACTTTGAAAACTGTCATTATATGGAATGCTAACAATTTTAATGAGTCATTTACTAACATTTAGTGGTTAAAATATACTCTAGCTATTGTGAAATTTCAGCCAAAAAAATTTTTTTTTATTTAGAAAAACCTAATCTTTAGCAAGTTTATTTTTGTTAAAGTGACCATTTAAATTCTTTGATTTACTAAATGATTTTATGACTGGCTATATTCTACAACAAAATTTTTTAATTTTTTTTTTTTTAATAATTTTTCTCTCCATTGATAATTTTTGGTCAATATTTATTGATGCCATAATTGAAAAATTAAATTAGCATTAGCCATGTAACATTTGCTAAGATAAATAAACTCTTGCTATTATAATTTCACTTTTTACCATTGTGACTAAAGGTGCTAATTTAAATGCTTTTGTATTTACCAAATTTCTTAAAGGTAATCCTGTCAACATTTATAACGTCCTACCGAAATTTAACAATAAAAATGATAAATTATTTGTAACTAGTAAAATTCATTGTCTCAGGGAGTTTGATTGTTCTAAAATGCCAGAGTTCTAGATTTCACTGTATTAGAATACAGAAATTATACAACTTAAGTGAAGTAATGTGTAAAATATTTTTACTATAGGTCTTAAAATATTATTTTGAATTATTATATTACAATTAGAAAATATTAATGCTAAAATATTTAGATAACTATTTTCTCTGTTTCAGCAAATTATAAATCCAGTTGATCACAGGACATTTTCTTCTCGCACTCAAATATTGAGTTTGGATAAATTGAGAATTGCTCAAATTATGGAAAATTCTCTCAGTGATCGTCCTGAACTTTTGTTGTAAGTTTATTTTAGTACCGGTAATTTGTTGTTTTTTTTTTTAAAAAAAAATTCTCTAAAGATGTTGTTATTTGCACTTTATTTTAAATTATGAATGAAGTTGTTCAGGTCAATAAAAATAAATAATAATATAAAAAACTATTTTAAAATGAAAGTCTTCCTCCTTTAATTAAATATAGAAAAATCTGAAATTTCCAAGATCATAAATTAAAGTATTTATTTTAATCTCTTCATTCTTTAATTAATGTAGAAAATTCAGAAATTTGCAAGGCCATCAATTTTGTTCTATGTATTTACTAGTGCTTCCTTAGATATGTGGGTATCCGAGTGAGTATCTGTTAATTTTGTGCGATTCAGGGTGTATTGCCACTCTAATCAACTTTTTACCTTAGTGTACCATAAAAGTGTGGTGTTTGCTGCTATAAAGAACACCTTAAAAATGGTATGTTAACTAAACAATAAATATATAGAATAGAGTTTGATCATTCTAATAACTAAAACATGTCCAAATTCTAAACCATTCTATTTTAAAGAATGTACATAGCGAGATATTGAATAATACTAATTCGAGTCTCCATTATATAATTGTAAGGTTTTAATGAAAATCCACTACTTTACACTCCCTTGAAAAGTTCAGAAGAATCATGTCGAGCATATCCGTTTCCTGCATGACCGAGATGCATTGGACCTTAAACATGTGGGCATCTAGTTTGAATTGCGCCTGGATCTATTTCTTGTGCTTAAGCATCAGAAAACTTACTTGCACTTCTTTGCCTGTACTTGGACAAGAAAGTTCAAGCTGACAACCTGTCAACTACAAATTTTTCCTGAAGGTAATTTAACCTTATAAGAAACGTGGCCAGTTTTCTTATGCATAATTTCTTGCCAAACAGACTGTCCTAAACTAAAATCTATATCCCTCACGCTCTTCCCACATAAAATGGTTTGTTTGTCTTGCAAATCATGAACTAAAGTTTCCATAGATGGCCTCTGCAAATCTAATCTGTTTCTAAATTGCCTTCAGAAATACTGTATGTTTGCAGGAGCTCATGTAGCTACATGTGTACTGCGATAATAAATAATAATTGGTCCAAACTGTTAATAAAAGACCAATCAGCAGGTTTTTTCTTCAAATGCTTTTTTTAGCATTTGAACAAATCATTCTGCTTGTCCATTCGTAGCAACGTGATACAGTGCTGATTTTATATGCCTAATGCCATAATTTTTGCAAGAAATATGGAACTCAAGTGAATCGAACTGAGTGTTTTTATCTGACAATATTGTGAGCTTACAGGCTGTAGTAGATTAATTATGGACATTTTGAATCTGCATCGACTGCAATAAAAAAAAAAGTTGTTTCTCTAAAAGAACCAGAAAAATCTATATGAATCCTTTGCCATAGTACTGTAGACCAAGAACTAGGGTGCAACTGTGCTTTGGTTGGGTTATTTATTTTTAGAGCACTTTGTTCACAGTTCTTAGCTTTTAAATTAATGGCCTCTTCTAGTCCAGGCCACAAAAAATTACGTGTTTGCAAGCATCATCATCTTGACCATGCCAGCATATCCCCTGTGTAATTCCTGTAGTATTCTATCTTCTAGTTTATCAGAGAAATTATGTTGGGTTATGTGTAGATAGGGCCAATGATAAGAAAACAATGAGTGTACTAAATTGATCACAATAGTGAATGACTAACACTAAAAATATCAACAGACCTTTTGACCTATTCAAAAATAAAAACAAACCAATTATAACAATTGAAATACTAGCCTATATTCTTATAGTTAAACTAAACAATATTTAAATCATCCATAAAAATCATCCAACCCATGCTTAAAAGATTCAACTGACTTAGATTCTACAACTCTTTCTGGCAAACCATTCCAAAATAATACAACTCTGTTGGAAAAAAACTTTTGGCGCAACAAGTCTAGATCTATTAACTCTTAACTTGAATTTATGTCCCCTAGTTCTACTATCGTCATTAAATTTAAAAAATTTATCATAAGGGATATCTACCATTCCATTAATTATTTTGAAAACTTGAATCATATCTCCCCTAAGCCTANGCCTTTCTAAAGAATATAACTTTAAAGTTCTAAGTCTGTCCTCATACGATACTCTACCAATACCTAATATTAGCTTAGTAGCCCTTCTCTGTACTTTCTCCCATAAATCTATATCTTTCCCATAGTATGGAGCCCACAATTGAACACAATACTCTAAATGTGGCCTTACCAATNNTTTATATAAAGGCAAAATGACCTCAGAATCTCTACATTCAATAGTTCTTTTTAACATACCTAGCATTCTATTAGCCTTCTTACATGCTTCGACACACTGTTTATATGAATTAAAGTCAAAATACAGTTCCAGAACAGGATCTTGCTGTACCAGAATTTAAAACAAAAAAAACTTTATGAAACATACAGTATATCTTCTTGAATTATTTCAAATTCCAATTCAATGCAAACACAGTTATAGTAATAAAAAAAAATTACTAGTCTTGAGCAACACTATATCTGAAGACTTTTCTTGATATGAAACAATCAATAAACAATAACTGATAGACTAGTAACACTTTATAAAAAATATTCTTTCAAAATATAATTAGTAATGATCACTCTTTCTGTACAAATAGATGTGACAAAACAAATGACTCAAATTTGTCATTTACTGTTAACTTGTATATAGTGACTGATAGAATGTAGGGTAATTTACAAACAACGATGTTAAAATGATGTAGTATTTTCGCTTCTGTAGTTTTAGGATGGTCTTTGAGGCGATGAAGGTAAAAATTATTATTATTCATGCAAGCATGAAATGAACTCAATGGCTATTAGCCTACTCGTAATATACTTCATTTTATCTCTAAACATAAACTGTAGATAAAATTTAATTTATAATCTCACTTGGCTGCATTGAAAAAATCTTCTATGGAATTACTATCATTTAATGTATAAATGCATTCTTCATAAATATCAAGTTTGGACATGTAATAATATCAAAAACAAATTAAGAACGTGTTTCTGAATTCACAATTTCATAAAAAACAAATACTTCTGTATTTTAAATACTTCATGAATATAATTAGAGGTTTCAACTTAATCTTCTTTATGCTTGGGTTGACCTCACAACCATTATATATATCCAAAATGGACAAATTGGGGTTTTAAATTTAATACTAAGCTAAGATGCTCCCCCTCAACCAATATTCCTTTCAGCAATATTTTCTTATTTGAAATTCTTTCTTCTCTTGTTTAGATGTGGATGCACAAAATTAATTCACAGATTAAAACTTCACAACTTAGCACTAACAAACTTGATAGTCTTGCTAACTATTCAATAGGCTATCATAAAACGTTACAGCTTGCTAAGTATTTAAAAGTTCGTTTTACCTTATTTTGATTCTTGAATTTAATAATTCAATGTTGAATTGTTTACTTTAAAACTATTCTGACTACATCGCTAACCACTGCAGAGCTAATACCGTACAACTATACAAAAATTTCGCAACTTATTTTTCACATCTTTTTATCAGCAATACAACATGGCGTCAAGGGCTGAGTTAGAGACCCGGATCAGCTTGTCACATGATAGGTTGGCTGCTCCAGGAGGACAATTCTCCCCACTGTTAGATTATATATACAGGGATTAAATAAAGGAAAAAATACAAATGGGTTCAACAAATTACTCTTATACCCCAAAGCAAGAAATCTTGTACAATTGAAATTTCATTCTGCTTTGTAAAGAATTCAGACAATTCTTAGGAAAATGTAAAAGAAGATGGCCAACCAAAATTTGTAAATCTAACAACTTGTGGCAAAACAGTATCTCTCAGTGTTTCTTTGGCAGTCTCTTCAAAATTCACTGGAAATATATTCACTGTTTCTACAAAAAAAAAATGTTACCTGGAGTTTCTTCCTCATCTACTATGTCCATCTTAGTATTAGGTACTGTAAGTGTAAAAGAGAATCAGCATTCACATGATCTTTATATTTCATAAAAATATTTTTTTAATCATAAGCCTAAAGCACCAATGTCCTATGTGGCAATCTTGCTTCGATAATATTTGAATGGCAGAATGTTCTCCAAAAATTGATTTTAATAAGCCCCTACACTGTCTAATCCATGTTAATTCTAAAAAGTGAAAAGTTTATTTTTTTTCTTATGAAAAGCAAACGTTTTTAATTTAAAAAGTTCAAATCTTGTTTACTTAGGAAGTCAATATCAAAAATTTTAATGTAGAGATAATACTTGTTGACCAGCTGTCCAGGATTTTTTCCAACTATTGCAGGATGCTGATGAAGAGGAATAAACAAGAATCGGTATCCATTTATTCTGTCTTAGATTTTAAAGAATGAGGTGATAACATAACTCAAATGGTCAGTGACTGCTGCTTATTGACAAGTTATAAATAATTAGCCCCACTGTAAAGCTACCGATGCCTATTAACATAGACAAGGAGTAGGACACACACACACTTTGACTGGCTCCTACCAGTCCAACCGCATAGTAAAATAATAAATAATGACTCATTGGAATGGTGGAAACTAATCAAGCGAATGTGACAATCAAAAAGAGAGACACATTCTTTATACTTAAAAATGCACATATACAGTGTGCAAAATAAACATGATTCAGATGTGTAAAGTAATTTGATTGTTTCCTGTATTGTTTATAATTTCCAAGTTGATCAAATGAATATCACATTTCCTATAAAAATATAATGTCGCGTTAAGAAAGTAAACAATGCTCAAATGAAAAATAGCTTATTTTTTCCACAGCTAATCAATATGATAAATTACAAATAATTTTTTATAGAGTATACAGCATATACAGTTCCTATATATACTGTACATTGTACTGTATATACAGTATTTAATATTAAATTTAACTAATATTTGGTTTTTAACATCAACATTTATTTTTTTCTGTATCTTTCTTCTAGAGATCTGGAAACTATTTTTTCATCTCCAGCTTGTTTAAATAATTCATTCTTAACTACGTAAGTCTTTATTAATTTATTTTCAAATTAGATTATTTAATGTTTTTTTTGCTTAGCATTGTAGTTTCAGATTTGCTTATCCCATTGTTTTAGAAGTAATCAACACTATGGCTGTAATCGATTTAAAAATGGAGTAGACATGATGGCTGTTCGAAATGGTTTCGCAAAAATTGAACAATCTCAAAATAAAGTAGCTGTTGATATAGTAAGTATTTTTTTAGGTTTTCACTTCATTTCTTGTGTAAAAGAAATTTCATTGCATAGAGGGAAAGAATACTTTGGGGGGGGGGGCATTAAAAAATATATCTAATGGGACAGTCACTCTTGATTATTTAAGTAATATTTTAATCTTTCATAATTTTAGACCTTTATATTTTGTTTAATAAATGCTTGGTAAAAGGTTTGACACATTGGAAGAGCAAGTTTTTTTATTATCATTAAGGTATAATCAGGCTAAAATGGGGTGTCAGAAATCTTAAAACCCCTTTAATCCAAATACCCTTCTCACCGCCAATCCTTTTCTTATTAGCCTGATATTTTCCTTTGACAAAATGAATGAATAAATAATACAAATAAAAATTTGTAAGATAGATAAGGAAGAATTAAAAAGAGGCGAGAAGCTTAGAGATGGATTTATATTTGTGTTATTTCTCAAAATATTGGTAATTTGGACTTCATGTATAATAAAAATATCTTAGCCTCATTGTTTAATTCAGGAACAGACGAAAACAACAGCCATTGGCTTAGTCCTGTACCAAAGAACAAAACAATATAGTGTGAATTCAACCGGACCTTCACTGATGGACAAGTTTTGCCTTTACACAAACTCATCTTGTCCCAATTACAAGCTGATAACACATAAACTCTATATAAGCAGTTATTTGATGTTGAACTTTTATAATGGTGCCTCAAAGGGAAAACTAATATGTCAGCAAAGGAATTATGGAAACTGCTGTGGTTGTCTCTCATCTATTTCAATTTGATGTATCTGTGTCTAAGATAATCAACATTATCTGTCTGCTAACAAATAGTGGAGTAATTTATGCAACAAAAACGAACAGCACAAGAATGTCATTTGTAAGAATGTAAAAATTTCTGCAGATCTATGTTAATTCCTTGCACGAAAAAGATTAATCTCTTTCCTACTATTCAGGTGAACTCGATCTTGACTTTTTTTAATGTGTAGGATATAGGAAAAGCTAAAAACAGTATTATATAAACAAACTTTCCTATTTAATTTTTAAATTACAAATATTGCAATAATTATTGGATGTGTAACCACCTGGTGATTGAAGGGATAATTCAAATCCTGAACCCCTAAGCATTTATTTGTATACTTTTTTAAATTTTTATAAAAAGCATGCTGGTATGTTTATTAAGATAGTAATTATAGACCCTATATCTTTAAAATGATATCTTAAGGATCAATTAAATAAAATGTCTTTCAGATTTATTACACGAAATAATTTGATGTATCTCGCATACGTCTGGATATACAGTGGATATAATATGAGACGTTCATTGATATGTCACTGGATATGAATTTTTTTTTTTACAAAGCAGGTATCAAAGTGTAGGCTATATGAAATAATTTAAAAAATAATCCAGAGGTGTAGCCATACAAGTTTCATTACCTGGTCACAGGCCCATCTGTTAAATTTAGACTTTTTGTTTCCGATAAAGCAACTAAAATGGGAGTTTAACGGACACTAATATATAAAAATTAAAATGTAAAATAATCAGTCATTTAATTACTTCCCAAATTCACTGTTAATATTCTCATATCATTTAATAATTATTGTTATTTTTATTATTAAAACTTTTAATAGTTTATAAGAAGAAATAAAAGGCCATTAGAAAGACATAAAAAATAATTAATAATTATTGAAACAGTATAATTTAGCGTTGAGATATATTTGCGAAAAAAAAAGTTTATCTAAATTTTAATTTAGCGAATCTGAGTTGGATGCTAAACACGCTATTTTAATCGGTAGTGAAAATTTCTTGGTTTACTGCATATTCATTTGTGTCACAGTTAAACATTGTTTGTAAAGCTTTCTTACATTTACTATAGATCTGCATATTACAGAAAATATTTTGTATAAGTGAAACACTGTTAATAGTTCATTGCTCAACAAAATTAATATACTGTCAATTTATATATAATTTAAACTATTGATTTGATGTTTTTTAATAGATTGCAGGTTGTATAGAGAGGCAACTACTTAAAGAGTTAAAACCGAACCCTCCTGACATGGAAGCACTTCGTCTATATCTTATGTTAGCAGAGAGTCATTTTTTTAATGATCCTCAGGTTTATGATACCATAATCTGTCCATTTGCTAAAGCATTACTTAGTCTTAGTAAAGTTGCTGGGAGAGTAATTGGTAAGTGTGAATATTAGAATTACAGTAAGTTCATTAATCACTGATTTCATATTTATTGTATTTTGCATCTATATTATTTTAAATACACCTTCTAACCCTCTCCCTATACACACTCCCAGTAATCAACTAGAATCTGACATCACCTATTAAAATTTAACCATAATTCTTTCAAATTCACTATATTGTTAATCTTTTAAAAAAAATTTCAAATTTTGTGATTTTTAGAACATAAATCCTTATGCTGAAAAAATTCATTCAACAGTGAAGCAAAAAATTCATTACTCTGCAAACTGCTGTAAAGTGAATCACATGTTTGATGTGATTCACTTTATACCCATTTTATTAAGCTTTGTTTCTAATACTGTAGTTCAGTGGTGAAAATAAAACATTGATTACTACAGTGGTGGGTATACAGTCGATCGTGATCGCTGGTAGATCTCCATCTGATTTTAGTTAGATCTCAACGTCTGTTATGTAATGTCCCCCCCCCCCCCACACACTTAGTTTGATTTTAAATATTAAAATAAATTACTAATTTGCATAACTGTGGACCCGTTAAATTTGTGTGTATTTTTTTTAATTTTTTTTGAATAAAAATACTGACAATAATTTTCTTAATTCTTAAAATAATAAAGCATTATAATAGTTAAAAAAAATGTTTGAACAGTCCAAATTGGAAAAAAAAAAAAAAAGCTTATCAAAAATATAAAAATCAATGTGGTGGGCTGCGAGATTTGTGACAATTTAGAAGTAGTTTGTGACCTACAAAAGTCTGTCCAACACTGGATTACTCCATCATAAAGTAAATTATGTTAATGAATCACGTATTGTTTGTTCACCAATCATTCTATTAATATTTTCAACCCGTTGCCCTTAATAGTATAGGTACTGTTAACCATTGTTAAATTATGATACATTTAAAGAAAACAAGTTTATTTATTCATATTAATTTTTAAACATTTTTTTATTATAATCTAGTTTTGAATACATTAATTTCAGTATATGAAAATATTTCATTTTGTAATATCCCTCACATCCAGAAATGGGCCAGAGGAATATATTGTAAATGTAAATTTGATTCTTGTTAATAAATACTGTTAAATTAGTGGAAACATAAAAAAAAGTACAATAAATGTTATTAAACATTTTTTTTTTTTCTTTTCTTTTAGATACTTTTTTTTTTTTTAATTTTTTTTAAATATCTGTGTGTGAAAATTTTTTATTTAATAAAAATGCTAATCTGTGACAATTATTGTTTATTAAAGTAATCGTTTAGGGGCCGATTTCTTATTTTTTTTAAAAAAAAATAATGGAACTCTAAAATATGTAAACGGAATGATTTTTCCTCATGTTCAACTTTAGAACAAGTTTTAATTATAGAATTGACAATGATTTCTTATCTTTCTGTTTTATCAGAAATGAAAAAAAAAAGTTGGTTCACTTAAAAATAAATATTCGTTACACTTCATTATTTTTACACAATTATATTAAAAAATAAATTTTCTCTGTGTATCCGTCATTTCGAACTCTTTAAATTGCATATTCACCCCAATGGTTTGTCCAATTAAGTTGAAATTTGAAATTGGTGTTCCCGTAGAGGTCTAGAATATGTATATAAA
>PXIH01S0012086.1:0-11864 GCA_003024985.2 Euperipatoides rowelli | reverse complement strand
GTACAGCTTTAGGCAGACAACCACTATAAACTTATTTATAAAGTACAATGGCTGCTTTAGGCAGCTGGACGTGGACTAGTCATTTTTTTTCGGGATATGGGGTTTAAAGTACAGAGAGACTCCTATGCTGAGCTTCTATCGGAATTATAGGCATCGAAATTATGGTCCCCCTGGGTTAGCGCTGTGACCCATACCTTCAGTACCTGCTACACTCATTCTGGTGCACAAGNCTGGGCTGGGCCGGGGGTAGGAGTTTTGTTGACGGAATGGCTGCTGTACTAAAAATATTTAAACTCTCTGACTTACTACGAGGGAAATTCCCTCTCAGGATCCTATCTTTTCCCCTCCTATTCAGATATGTGTTGTGTACATACCTGAATACAACCCCCCCTGTCAATAAAACAAGAAAAGTGTCATAATGCACTGGCTGTGTTATGACAGTCTGTAAAGGAAACGTCTCATATTCGGGTCTGACAACCAGTTATTTGTCAATTACTATTACTGGAATCAGCGTGAGATTTTTCTGCCAAATTTCGTCATATGAAGGGTTGATATATTGATACATATTTGGCATAAAAGTCAAAATTTGATGCATTTATGGACCGAATATAACAAATTGATTAATAACAAGCATTTTTTTTACAAAAATACACATAAATCAATGAAGTTGAAATAGGTATTGATAAACCACTTTAAAGGTTTTTGAATAGGCTAAATCATAAGATTTGCAAATTTTTTCTATTTTAAAAATTGAAAAGCAAGCTAAGTAATTTATATCACAAAATGCGATGCTATATCGCTTATTTCCTATAGCCTACTGTAATATGCTTTAACGCTAATCGTGTTGTAATAAATCATAATAGTCTCCATCCTAAATATACTACTTTTTATCATGTGGTCACAGAAAGGAATAAATTACAGAATAATATAACTCAGTAATACTGTTATCATTACTTTTCTGATATATTTAATATATTCACCATGTTTACAAACCAAAACACTATTTGTAAGCATTAGGAAGGTTAATAACATCGTACTTTGCTATTATGTTATATACTGTAGGTTTTCAACATTGAAACAGTATAAATAAATAAATAGGTCATAGCCTATAGTTGGCATTAAGGAACAAATAAAGGCTATTATTAAATAGAAATAGCCTTATTAAAACTAACGGTAAATTCTATTTCCCAATATAAAATAACATTTTAAGTTTCGCTCTATGGAACATAGATGGCGCTACACACGCACTTTTATTGTTTGTGAGATGCTACTGTATTTTGTCGTAGATTAAGGAAATTTTGTTGGATTAATTAAAATATAATAAAAAATACTTCATAATAATGTGAGCAATCTATTAAATTACAAAATATTTTAAAACAGTCAATTTAAAAAAATAGAACTTATAGTTATGACTTTTTCACTAATTTTTCTCAATAGCACACTTACAAAACTTAGAAAGGGGAAGGTGGGGTTGGAGAGTAATCAANAGCTATTTATGAATAACTAGAAATGTTATTCTTTTTTGAACAATTTAAAATATTTAATAATTTGCATTGTTTTTTTTTTTAATAAATTCTTCACATTATTCTTAAATGTTTTCATTCTTCATAACAATGAGTCGAGCTTTCAGATACAGATTGATTAGAATTTCCTTGTTGTCTCCCTAACCAAATATTTATTTGAGGAAAATAGGTCCAAAAACAGATTTTTTTTTTTAATGTGCGTTTAATTTAATGTTTTTATATTCTTAAAAAAGGAAATGACATTCATAATTTTTTTTAAAGTCACTGTAAAGCAATTATTTTTCTATAGAAAATTTGAAGAGGTAACATGATTTTAATAGAAAAACAAAATAAAAACATTTATAGTTAAAAGATTAGTGAAGTATGTGAATTACTTTTCAATATTATGAAAGTTTGGTATAATAAATTGTGATTTGCAATAAAACAATCAGTATGATATGCAATAATAAAATATATTAATTAATAATATACCCTATCCTATAATAGTCGATTACATCCAATAATATATTATATTGCACATTATTATATATCATAATATAATATTAGATATATCGAATCCTTAATTACTGTAAATTTAAAAATAACGTATTCAACGATCACATCAAATATGCCAAATAGAGTGTTAAAAATGAAATGTAGTGCAATTGAAATGAAATTATTTTGAGTAAACTTTCAATATTCTATAAGATTCTTTTCATGTCTAAACTCATGAAATTTTCGAATGTGCATTTAATTTAGCTGGTGCCCAAGAAAACTCAGGAAAATGTGTTTTTAGCCTAAATAAATTTCAAAAATTACAGTAACTCTGGCTAATTGATTAAATGGTTAAGGCAGAAATTTGAAATTTAGGGTTACCATTACAAGTTTTTTGAAAATTGATTATTTGATTTGACTAAGTTGACATGATGAATAACAAAATAAGGAAAATTTCATCTCTAGGTGGAAAACATGTTTTTTGTGATTAATAAAGAATTATAACATCACTCTGAACTGACATTTATGTGTCACATTAAGTTTCTTTATAAGGTAGCCTGTTAGATCAAAAATTATTTAATTTTAGTTTTACGTATTTAATATTTTCTCAACAGAATAGATAATGTAGTCAAGGAAAAATGATTTAGTTATATTCAGTTTATGAATTTAAATTTATGAAATTCTTCTTCAATCATATGCAGTAGTTGAAAATGGTGATATTCCACATGATTTTTAGATATTTATAAAACTTTTTTCAATTACAGTGTAAAGTCTTGAAAATTTCAACGTAGTAAAGAAAGAATTCTCGACTGAAATATTAACCTGTAATAGCCTATAGTTCATAACAATAACAAACTGTAATATTTCTGTTTTATGTAAAAATAAATATTGGTAAAATGCAGATATGAAATCATGTGGAATATCACAATTTAAATTTATATTAAAATGTTTATTGTATTTATGATTATTTCTAGTATAAAGTTAGCACAAAGACCAAAGAGGCATTTCAAATTTCACGAAAAAGGAAAATTTGAACAGTTAGCTCAACGGCTCAGAACAAAGGTAAGTGTGGCTATTTAGCAGGTATTTTACAATTCTTATCAAGTTCTTTGTTCAGGATTCACTTTATATCACTTTATGGTTAAAGCAATGCTTTTAATGATCTATTTCCTACCCTTTTAAATTTTAAGTAATTATCCTGAATCTCTGATCTTCTACTAAGTTTCAATCAAAATGATTAAAGTTTTTAAATTTGGCCTACTGTAAAATGTATTGATTCTTAATAGGATGTCATCGGATTGGTTAGAAAAATCACAGTAACTTACATATTAAAATTTCATTTTTTCACTAAATTAAAAAGTTTATTTTGGGATCAGTTTCAAAAGTCATTCTTGGATATTTCCTTATCTTTTTTTAAAGCTATATAGCTAATTCATTAAGTAGGAATTATAGTATTTATACAATGCATACAACATAAATTAATGGCTTAAAGAAGACAACAATTCTGACAATAGCAAACTCAAAGTCTACTGTACCAAAGAAGACACTCAACTGAAGGAAGTACAGAAGCTGTGTGAATGGATGGCTAAAATCTGTGAAGAATGTGAGTAAATTAGCTAAATGTTATTGGCCAGTATAAAGCAGCTTATTAATACAAGATGAAATTCTTATGAAAAATAATTCAAGATGTATACCAAATCGTCTAAAAGGGGAAATGTTAAAAGTGATACATGATTCTCACCAAGGAGTTAAAGCATCTAACATAAGTGTGTCACAATCAGTATACTGACCTGAAATCTATTAAGATATAGATCAGTTTGTCCTAACCACGAAGTTGCCAGAAAAATTAATTCCTTACTCGATACCAATATTACCCTAGGACCATATTACAATAAATTTTAAACAATTCAAAGACATAGACTTTATAGTGCTGATAGATTATTTTTCAAAATTCCTAATCGTAAATAAATTAGAAAATAAAATCACTGGAACAGTGAGGGATCTCAAGCATTTGATGGAACATATTTGCTACATATGGGCTTCCACTGTAATTTTATACAGACAATTGCCCACCATTCAACTCGGTAGACTTTTTAGATGTTTTTAGGGAGGTACAATATTAAACATACATTCTCTTGTCCTGGATTTCTGTCCTCAAATGGGATGATAGAGCGAATGAATCAAACATTCTAAGCTATGATAATGAAACTAGGCCCAGATAGAGGAGGACAATATTAATTATAATGCTACTCTAAAGGAACAGCCTCCCCTGTAAATCCTCATGGGAAGAAAACTAAGAAGAGTTAAGAATACAGAGATAATTAAACATTGAGGTAATGTGGAAAAATGGAAAGACTGGATAAACCAAATGAGCCAACAGTACATTAAGAAAGAAGTGAATGATGAAGCTCCGGTTGTAAACTTTGATCGTAATAGGAGAAAGGAAAGTGGCATGGAATAAAAATCACAGAGCTCAAGAAGTGAAAGGCTGTTAGTGACACCCAAATATTTTGTCTCGTATAATAATATTTTTTTTAAAAAAAGTTTGTTTTGTGATAACTATTGTACGTAAACTGTCTTTTATGTAGTTATCACATAATTAAAAAGTATCACCTGATCAATTACTTTTGAGAATGCATACAGTATATACTGTAGTGTGTTAGCATGTGGCTCTTTTTCTTGTAACATGGTGTTTTTATTAAGCTGGGTGCTGCCTATATATTCAATTAATTAATTCAATTATTCTTTATTGTCTAAGAATTAGATATTCTTGTATAAAATCAAAAATCACATTCAACACATATGACAACACATAACAATAAGTAATGGGAAAAAACAAACGCAACCATGAAAATAATTACATAAAAACAAAAAGATACAAACCAAATCTCAATAATATATCTGTCAAAAAGTGAAAGTAAGATGGATTACAATTCAATACTTTTTAATTCTCAAAATATAAATTTTAAAAATCTGCAAGAAAATTAGGATCTAAATTATTATTGATAGTCTAAATGGTCAATCTTCATAGAATAAATACTTTTTTTAAAGTGGCTCAGGGAATGATCAAAAAACTTTTATCCAAAGAATTCCAATTCTTTATATACAGTATCTAATTATTATAGAGTTCTTAACTCTGCTAGATTTTGTGGGCCTCAATAAAATACCATAGTTGTGTGAATCTCCATAGTTTTTAAGGTTAATAGATTGTCATGATTTTTGTTAATGATTTTTTTTATAAATAAAAATTAAATAATTGCATATTTTTCTTTGAATAAGAGTTAGAGTTAATCATAGATAATCTTTATTTGTAATCTATATTATGTAATTTTCTTTTTTTTTTTTTTTTGTTAGGTTTCTAAAAATATTTTCACGGTGTTTATTGTTTTTTTATATATAGACGATTTATAATGGAATTTCCATAGTCTAGGCTTGGTTGTATAAATATTTCATAAAGTGTCTTAAAAGTGTATTGATCTATATACAGTATTTGAAGTAATTATTTAAGATTCTAAATTTAGTCTTAATAGTTTTTCCTATTTTTAGCGAATGATTATAAAAAGTAAATTTTTCAGCTATAATTATTCCTAGATCAATGTGAACATTTACATATTTTATTAATTTATTGTTTATTTCATAATTATATTTATTAGTTTTCACTCTTATACTCTTACTTTCAGTTTTATCTAAATTAATTTCAAAATTGTTTTTCTTCACACCATAGAAATAATAAAGTAAGATCTTTTTGGAGTGTTAAATGATCATTTGAATCTATTATATGTTTTTTAACATCATCAGTATATAATAAGCAGTGTGAGTAGATATAATTTGTCTGTTCTGGAACACTTCCGGTTTCTGGTTTGGTCTCTTCCGGTTCTGGGTCAAAGGTGACTTCCCGTTCCTGTTTTTTTCTAGGTATTAGAGCATTTAAAGCTTTATTATCCGGAATATGATATTACTTGATGGGATTGACTCTCCCACTCTGGATTAACCAGCACTAGATCCAAGATGGCCTTCCTGTTCCAATTTATTGTCTATGTTCTGGACCACATCCCCCATAATGCATTGTAATCCAAGATGGCCGACTTCAGATCACATGACTAGATTCTGGATCACATTCCCCATAATGCATTGCAATCTAATATGGTGACTGAGTTTCTGTACCATCTACCCATAATGCACCACAAATATAGAGCACAGCTGCAGATGTTAGTGGGAAAGAAATGAATTACATAAAAGAATAAAAATTTATTGGTGATGCATTTTATGAGAAAAATGAATCTAGTTTTAGACTTTACTGAACATGCAACATTGTTTTGCTCAGAAATAAATAATTCACTATACTGTACTTAGATAAAGGCATGTAAAAAATGGACCCTTTTCTGGGACTGATGCCAGAAGTGATAGTAAATTGTATCCTATTGTCATTAGTACATATTGTGACGTTAAATCGGATCAAATTTCCAGGGGTGGGATCTCCCCTGATCCCACTGGAAGATGACTCACAAGACCTCCCCACTCCTAATTTTGACATTGTAAGGTTGGCAGCTATGGTACATGTTTTTAAATCCACTGAACCACCGTCATAGACTATTGTTGCCTTAGCAACCTGGAAATATACAGTAGAAGAAACACCGAAATTCATTTATAAATTAAATTTATTTTACTTTATTGTTCACTGATGATCACTATTATGAAAAAGTTTGTATTATATGAAATAAAAAAGACATTCTCTTATAAAAAGTACAAACATAAATTATAAACACACTTGACACCACTGATTCTTTTTCTTCCCGGGTCGTCAATAGCATTATAATCACTATGACATAACAATTTCAAACAAACAAATCTGTGATGCATATACCTAAGCAAAGTAAACATGTCACAGAGGAAACTAAAACATATGGAATGCGCGAGCAAATGTAAACAAATGATTTCTAAACAAATATAATACTATAGCAATCGCTATACTATATACAGTATATACTGTATATATGCATACAATATGTACTGTATATACAGTATATCTATATATACAGTATATATAACAGTATATACAGTAAATATACAGTATGTATACAATATATACTGTATATACAGTATATATATATACTGTATGTAAATGTATATACAGTATAAATAGTGTGTATATATACAGTATATACTGTATATAATGTATATATACTGTATGTACATACTGTATATACACTGTATATATACACAGTATATAATTTTTTTTTTTTTTCCCTTAGGCTCAGCTTGAAAAGCTACAGAATGAAATTGCTCAAGCAGCTAAGAAAACTGGTATTGTTTCAGCTACAAAGTTAGCTCTAATTGCACCAAAGAAAGAAATAGTAGGTTTTGTTTTGATTGTTGAAGTTTTATTATTTTTAGTGTTAAAAAGTAAAATGGTTTATTTTTCTTTTCTAAGAAAGAAGATGAGGTGCCTAACATTGAATGGTGGGATGCTGCCATTCTGCACCATGAAAGGTAGAACAATAAAATATTTTTTTATACAGCATATGCAAATTAATTTTATATCAAATATATTTTGAGCATGTCTGAAATATAATCAAATGCTTCTTAGTCTTGGATGTACTGTAAATCAAACTTTTATAAATGCTTTGTTGGTTTTAAAATTTAAAATGTATCTTTTTTTTCTCTATTGTTTAAACAAGAAAATTACAAAATTTAACACATTCTTTTAGTTTTATAATACGACTTTTTAAAGTAGCTTATATTCTATTATACCAATTAAGATTTTGTCATTTCTGGTTAAGAGGTTTTTATTTCTGTTTATTCATTCCAGTTATCCATTAAAAGAAGATGAAACTATAAAAATTGAAGGCATTAACAATCTTATTGAACATCCTACTCAGATGCGGCCGCCAGGTATTTTAATTCTCCTAATAGAAATGATGCATTGTTAAGTGACCATGTTTGATGTGCTTTTAGATTACTGTATATTTCTTTAACTCCTTGATTTTACAATTATGGGACAAAAAAAAAAGTTAGTCAGTTTGCTATTCCATTTATTGGCTTTTTTTATTTGCAGTGCACACAGTATTGATTAATTTCACTTGCATTAAAAATCTGAATGTTCGCTACTGTGCAAAAGGCCATTCCTGTGCTGGACTGTAACCATTTACTCATTACCGTAATTTTTTTTTTAAAAGTTCAGTGGATGGTTTGAGTTTTTGAAAAATAATGGATGAATAAAGAAACAGTCATTTTCTCTATCATACAGCCATATATAGTATTTTTGTTGTTAGACATTGAAAACTCGCTTATTCTTTATCTTTATTCTTTCATCATACTGTATTAGGGACAGCTGGCATTACATGTTTAATTTTTAGATAAAGAATTTTGTATAATATATTATGTAATTTAAAACTTTAAAATGACTAAATATACTGACATTTGGATGGGAAAAGACTCACTGGGGATCCAATCCCTAAAATTCATATACTATATAAAAGTACTGATCATACAATACAAAAAGAATAGTTTTCAATCAATCATCATTTTGAAAAAATGTTTCACATTGTTTATGGTTTATTTCACTGAGAAATGGTGTGCCTATCCAGCAGTTAATTTTGTAATCTTCTCATTCTTGATCAACTCTAGTAAATTCTATATTATTCACAGCACAAATGTTGACTATAATAGGCTTTAATACGTTTAGGATTAATAAATTTATAACTCAATTATAATCCACAAATGATGATGACCACACAGGTAACTTTTAAATGCTGAGATTTAATGTTAAATTTTTCAATGTCAGTCATATTATTTCTACTCACAGTTTTCTACTAATATATATTAGATATTTCACATTTATTAATTTTCAATATTAACACTAATATAACATTTGTCCACCTGGCATGTTTATTTTGTGTAATATTTTTTGTTTTATTTATATGCCTTATTTTATGACTTACTCTGACGTCATGTTTCACCATATGATGATGGGATAGCGTCCTTTTTTTTGTGTGTGTGTGTTTGACGGCGGCCATTATTGGATTGAGTAATTTAGTTTCTAGTTTGTGATAGATATAACCTAGTATAGTATTGGAAAAGTGAACTTTTGGTAAAGTATTATATGTACATCATCTGATTAAATAAGTGACATTTGATTTGAAGTGGATTTATTTATATGAATTTTATCAGATTATGCGACTGATACGCTGATTAAAAAATTGTTCGTCAAGTCTAAATTTTATCAATCGGAAGCAAAATGGAATCGTTTGAAACTGAAATGATTTATGATAAATGGGTAATTGAAACTGGAATCTCCTATCACATGTGCACTTCTGAGGATGTGATTACCAACGCTGTGGCAACACCAGAGTTTACTTTTATTCCACGGGGTAATTCAAATGATATTGAAGTTACAGGGAAATGCAATGGTTTTCTAACAATGTTAGGAGAAGGAAAAATAGAGATTAATGAAGTATGGGTTGCTCCAGAGAGAAAATAGAATGTGATATCAATGACAGCCACGCTTAAGCAAGGATTTAATATACAGTTTGTTAAAGACGAGTGTCATATCAGAGATAATGACACCATAGGTAGGGCAGTGTTAGAAAATTAACAATATACTGTATGTATTAAAAGACTAAAAGAGTTAATATCTCTAAAAAGGGTAACAAAAAGCTTGAATCGAGTGATTTAGATACTAAGTCAATAGAACTAGATTGTTACAAAAATGGTGTTAGCCTTATAGCTAGTGATATTTCAGATCTGTCATATCGGAAGAATCAGAAAATTGGAAACACAACTACCAATGAAAATATATTGTGGCACAGAGCTATAATGGAGGAGATAAAGGTTATTGAGAAAAATCAAGTATGGGAGCCAGTAAATCCAGAGGAAAATTTAAGAATTATAAGTATGTTGTTGGACATATTATAGTACAATTAAACGAGATGAAAAAGGTAAGCAAGATTAAAGCTAGGCTTGTAGCACAAGGTTGCAGTTGACAATTCAGTTTGGACTATGATATGACCTATGCTTTATTGATATTGGCTGGAAACGAAAAATTACATATCAGACATTGCGACACCACATCTGCCTTTCTGTATAGTGAATTACATGAAGTAATTTATATGAGGGGACCAGAAGGTCCATGGCAAGACAAACAAAGATAAATATATAATTACATAAGTCAATTTATGGATTAAAGCAAGCTGCCAGAGCATGGCATATTAGATTTGATAAGTCACTTAGTGATAGAGGATATAGGTCTAGTAGAGCTGACCAGTGTTTTTTATTATCTGGACGATTCCGACACTATCATTTATACAGATTCATGTACAGTAGATGACCTGTTAATAGTTAGTGCACAAATTGAGAACATAGATTTTGTTATTAAATCATTAAGTCGGGAATATGGACTGAAAAATCTAGGAAACATATTGTGTTATTTGGGCATAAACATACAACATGACAATGAAAACAATTGTTATTACTTACATCAAGCATCCAAGATCGAGAAACTAAAAAAAATGTAGGCATCAAGGATATTTACACCACTCATACTCCAATGGTGTCTGATTTCTTGAATGGAAATCATCATGCTGAAAGTCCTACGTTGAGCAACAACATACTGTATCAAAGGACAATAGGGAGTTTAATCTATCTTGCTGTGGTATCTAGGCCTGACATTTTATTGTCAACAAATTTACTTGCCAGAAGAGTGTCTAGTCCAACACAGTCAGATTGGGGTGGAGTTAAAAGGATACTCAGATATTTGAGTACTACCAAAGGATACAGTATGTTATCAGACTTGGGGGAAGCTCTACTTTGTCTCTTTGATCCTATTGTGATGCAGAGTGGGGTGTACTAAACATAAATGTTTAGTACACTTATTGTTCACAGTGCCATTTTTCACATGCATATTTAGTGCACATTATTTGCAATGCCATTCTCCAAATGTATGTTTAGTAAATATACTGTTCATAATGTCATTGTTCTCAAGCATGTTTATACATAAGAAATTTTGCTATTTTCTACTGTTTGTCATAAAAATAAATGTTTTATTGATATAATTTCATTGAAAAAAGATGTGATCTTGTTTTTTTTTTTCCATTCTTAGCCGAGCCCACTAAGCCAGTTCATTTACCTGTAATGCTTACTAAAAAAGAACGGAAAAAATTAAGGCGTCAAAACAGGCGAGAAGCATGGAAAGAAAAACAAGAAAAAATACGTCTAGGATTGGAACCACCACCAGAACCTAAAGGTAACTGGACTGGGTCATTTTAATTTTGTTTATTAATTAGAGCTTGAAGTCTTTTAACAAATGTCAGTCTTTTATAGCACAGAAATGAATTATAGAGAAATTTTTGCAAGCTTAACCCTAACTGGTTCGCACATAATTTTTTTTTATTTTTGGTGAACTATTTGATAATTTATTGATACTTATTAGCAAAGTTAAAAAGAATGATTCAAAATAGTAACACTTGGGTAACTCTAAGTTGTTAACTTCAAAAGTACAATTTGTTTTTAAATTTTCAAGTGATCTACTATATACTGTATATATTTATCTCAACATTCATCTTGAATGCAAAAGGACATTAGTTCATATCCTGATTTTAAATTTTTCCATCAAATTGCTTCATAACATTATAATACTGATTAAATATAATCTCCCCATACCCTTATGATGCTTAAATAACTTAATTTATTGTACATATACACTATCAGACATCCAAACTGTTATAGTTAGTATTTTATATTTATGTTATAACAACCCTGTACATGGACCTCCTAGAGAGATACATGTCCAGCTTCTTATATGTTCAGACTCCAACAACAACAACAATAATATAATGTATTTATATATATAATTTATACTGTAATTAATAG
>PXIH01S0012083.1:6846-18540 GCA_003024985.2 Euperipatoides rowelli | reverse complement strand
CACTATTTACGCCCCTGGTATGGTAGTATAACTTTTATTGCATGACGTTATAACTGTATATTGCCACTGAAAGAAATATAAAAAAGTATGAAGTTGAGATGTTTGCTTACAATTTTTTTTATATAACTTATACACCAAGATTTAGATTGTTTTAAATTCTAGAAAGTTCTAAACAGTTCTAGAAAGTTCCAGAAAATGCTACAGTACTACTTAAAAGTAGTATGGTAATGTTAGATATTTTGGGATTCCAATTTTTGAATTGGTGTTTACCTTTTTTTAAAAATGAGAGGAATTAGGGCATTTTTCATTGTTTTTAAGCAAAAGTTTGACGATTTATGATACAGAAAATCTTTTCTTTGAAAAAAAAGTAAAAAAGTTATAACCCTAACATACATATAATTAAATTTTCTTATAAAATGTGCTTTTTAGAAATTGATTTACATACTCTAAGTCACTACAATTTTAGATATTCTCCCACAAATTCTAACTCCTGCTCTGTTTAACTTTAGCTATCTCTGGAAACAAAGCAGATTCATGTTAAAATAAATAAATAATCAGAAAAGAAATACAGATAATGAATCATGTATGAATAACTCAATACTTTCCTTATTAACTTATTTAACTAATTACACAAAGCAAATCATTATATCATCTAAATATAATGAAAAAATTCAAGCAGTAAATATTTAGAGTCTATCAACTGAGTAATGTTAAAATTTTAATTTATTAATTATTAATTAATCAATCACAATTTCTTACCTTTTCATTTAGTTGTTGATAAAACTGAAGTTTGTTATCAAAATCTACATTAGAGGTAACTGTTTTTGACCATTCTTCAATGGACAACTGTTTATCGTCTTTCCACAATGACTGATACATGTACCATGTGTTTAAATAACGCTCTAAACTGGTTAATACAGCTTGCATATTGATATGAATTAACTCTCCAATCTTTACAATCTGTGGATCATTAGTAATATCAGAGTAAAGAGTATAGGTAACTGGTTCTTCTTGATTCCTCCCTATGATAGATGGCGCTTCCAAACAACTACCATTCATCCAGCGTACAAAAAGTTTAGTACTATAAAAGAAATTATTAATGCAGCAAATTAATAAAAAGAAATAATCTATATATGTTGTTATTATTAATGTGTATTATTAACAGAATGTATGTTTGCTTATGTTATGGCTACAGCTGGTTTATAATTGACCACACTCATCATATAATTTAGTAATTATTTCTGACGTAAGCATTGTTGTGGTTGTTGCTCCACTGTTGGAAATAGAATATTGCTCTGCTGGAAATGGATATTGAAATATCTTGAAATACAGGACAAGGGTGAAGAAATAATTTATTATAAAAAACTTCACATCAAAACAGGTAGCCTAATACACGATTCCATTACAACTGAGAATAAGTACCGATAAACTAAATCTATATTATTTAAATTCAGTTAGCAAAAGGCAAAAGAAAATAAGAGCATAAGACAATATATTATAAGTTCCAATACGGTATGCTAAAAGCTTTTATACGATGAGTTTTAATATGATAAAGGCTTTAATGAAAAAAGGTCTTGAATGCATGTGTGTGCATGCGGACTTTTAAACCAAATTACACATTCACATGATAAGTAAAACTTTTGAATAATTTAAATATTGATTTGGTCACGTGAGACAATTAGAAATNTCATTCACCTCTCAGTCTGTGATTACAACTTTACCATCAAATAGTAAAGCTGCAATTACGGTTATAAACAAATGAATAAAATAAATTGGCTTTCACCTCAGATAACCGAATCAAATAAATACAGTAAAATGAAATGAATTCATCACAATCTCCTGTCTTTAAAATTACCAAAAGGATTAAATATTGCAGCAAAGATTTAAAATAGTNGTTCATTTTTCAATTGGTTGAGTAAACATTAACATTTAATTACATGAACAGGTAATTGCTATTAATAAACATGTTGTGAGCAAGAAACCATTATTAGCATGGGGTGACAGGCAAAAAACACCACGATACATCTATCCAGTTTATCTACACACAGGAACAGTTAAATATTGATTTTTAATTCTTTTAAAACGATCATAACCTGCAAAAGGAACATGTTTGATGTTGTGGTTATTGAACGATCATTGTACTCTTTTTGTTCCCACAATTAAAATGTTTTATCCAGACAACAGATTGGAATGTGAGCTTCATCTTTGTCATTTATAGATTATTCTGATCCTCGTATATTTCCAAACATGAAAAGAAGTACACAAACAACAAAGGATGATCAACTTAGATCAAACTCGCTCACATATCTCACTTCAAAGTAAAGTACATTATTGTGCAAAGTACTTTCTGGATTTGAAAATAAATGATTTTTGGTTATTGTCTAACTCACTTAGACATTACTTTGATTTTCCATTACTAGAGGGAAAACATCCTCATGATAGGTGCCGACTTTTCTATTTCTCCATGTAGGCTCTTAGGACCACAGAGAAGTCCAAGGACAGAGCCATGGTGGGTGATCTGGGGGGAGGGGGTAACCCCCCCCCCCCCCCAAAAAAAAAANGGGCAGTGGGAGTCATTTTTTCATGATAATTAGGAAATTTCCCACTATTTAATTTATAGTAGGCTATTAAGAACTGATACAAATTGACAGGTAACATCTAAAAAAAAAGTTAATTAAAATATAAATGACAAGAAGTGGTATAGCCAGTTATAATTTTTTTAAAAAAGATTGTATTGGAGAAGAATGTAATAAGTTTTTATGAGATGGATAGGGACCTCTTTCCCCTCAAACTCAGACTAGAGTCTAGAGAGAATAGCTGCAGTATAAAATAAAAATAACTTGTGTACAAACAACCTCGCTGGACTAGGGACAACCTCGCTGGACTATAGTCTGTTGTTGTCCGACATATTTGTATTTGTAATATCAATATTTAACCATTTTATAAATAAGCCTAATAAGGTAATTCCAAACTGGAATCGGTCATTTAAAGAAGTCTCATATTTCCTACTGTTTATAAAAAAAAAACATTACTTTTCTTTTTATTACAAAATAAAGTGTAGGCTATTCAGTTTTTATTACAAAATAAGGTGTATTAAGCTTTAAAAGCAGGAAAATAACTATTTTACTGCACTGATTGAAATTTATGATTATAAACGTAATACTAAGTCTATAATTTTCACTTTTATTTAAAAAATAATTAGTTTCTTGGATCTGTTTTTAATTATTGTTTTAACATCAAGTTGGTGATGTTTTCATGGGACCTTGCATCTACTGTAAGTAGCCTACTATTTATTTCTCTTTGCATTGACTTTGGAGCCTCTTGAAGTAGCCTACTTTAATGCAATTTATAAGTAGATTTTGTCTTAAGTTAAGACAAATGCTACTTATAAATTACATTAACCTTTGAGCGGTCGCGCTGTCGTAAATCTTACGACAAATTCAATTTTTTATAAAATTTATTTGACTGACAAGAAATTAATTATTCAGAACTTTTAAAACTTTTTCGAACTATGATAATGGATTTATTATTGAGATAAATTAGGGTATTGTCTTAAAATTTNGAGTTTCTTCTCAATAGAAGTCATTTTCCATATTCAGTTGACCTCTTGGTAAAACATACAGTAGCAGTAAACAATTTTTAAAATGTCTATTTATAAACATTTCATTGAAGAAGAAAAAAAAAAGGTTTAGATTAGATAGATAGCGATGAACACCAAGAGAAATTATTTTAAAATATAGGCCAATTATAATTTATTTATATAAGCCTACATTTTGTTGCTTTATAGATAACATTTTTTTTTAAAAAAAATACCAATGATAATTTTATAGAATATAAAAAACAAAAATACATCAGATAAAACATTAACTTTTCTTATGGAAAGAGTATCAAATTTTGTTGTGCTTTTAACAAGGAACTCGCATAATAGTGTTGAATTAAATTATCATTTATAAAAATTGTTTTTAGTCATTTGTAAATAATTATGTTGAAAAGTGTTACAGTATATAATCAGGTTGTTTATATAAGAAGGATAATGCAACAGGGGAAGTTTTACCATATTATACTGTATGTCTTTACAGTATAGACTAATTTAATTATTGTATATTCAATATAGTACAGTATATATTCCCAATGGAGGCTTGGCCCCCCTTAGAAATGACTTCTTGGGGCAAGAGCCCTCCTTCCCCCCCCCCCTTGTAGTCGGCGCCTATGATCCCCATGGTGCATTATCAGTTACATTCAGTTCCAAGTCAAAGGTAAAATGTTTTAATTTCTTAGGGGTTTATGTGAGAAAGGGGATTGATGGAAGTGATGTAATTTATTCTGACCCTAAACATGTATGATTCATCCTTTTTTACATTGTTACATTTGTTTATGCATTCAAATAGCAGCTGATTTTTGTTTATATATTCTTTACTCTCGTAACACGGCCTTTCTATTTTTAATAGGAAATGCCTGCTGGCATAATCTGATAAATTATGAGATTGTAAACAGTGCGTAAAACAATCCACTACCTTGCATCTTCAAATTAATGCTAATTTATTCATATAGTTTATTTTGCATGTGTTTTGCATTCTTTCTTATTTAAGAATGGTACATGCATGCCTTTATTTCACACTCAGTTGGAATGAATATCACAATACCAATGAATATTTCATCACCTAGTANGTTATTGGATTAGTGGTGGCTACAATAGTATCTGTGTCTACTCCCTATTTATTGTTAGCTGCAAACATTATTTTATTTTAGTGGGTTCATTTTATACTATTTATTTGGCCGTCAGTGTGTCGCTGATTCTTCTGTTTAATTCTTCTGCATGTTTGACNATAAGTTGCTGGCCTGGTGTAACATTCCTGCCTTGGAGTAAATTGTTTTAATCCAGTTGCAGTCTTTCTCATTCTTTCTCCAGTTTTCCTATGTATTGGGCCCCTTGTGTTTTGGGGCTGAACGTCAATCCAACAGCCATTCTTCGTTACTTCCCAGCAAGCTTATTATAGCATGTGACATCAACTTTCACAAGTCACATGACTTCTTGACTGGATGTGATGTTGTATTAAGAAACAATACAGGATTACACTGTTTTGAAGCAGGATCCCTATAGTTTCTGAAAATTGCCAAATTGGGTTTCAGGAAATTACCCAAGTCTTCCAAAAGATGTTAGAAGCTGTATAATATTAGTAGTTTGCCTATTACGTTTCTTTTGGGTCTGTGAGTAGACTAAATTATGGGTTTTTAAGCTCTTTTTTTCCTAATGAGTGGTTTACCTGCCACTATACTTTGAACAGAGCACAATAATGAATTGTGCAGAAACTAAAATTCAGCATTTTTGTCTAATATACAATATATTCTCAACTAGTGCAATACCCTATTTTAAAATTTGAGCAGGCTTGCAAGTTAAACACCCTAAAATAATTATTATTCTTGTNTGCTGAATAAGTGCGAGAAACAAGAACAATAAGACCAGAAAAATGGCAAATATAAATTTGACCATCCAATCTGTGTATTTGGAGAGGAGTTGACACTTTCTCCAACATTTAACTGCAGAAACAAAAAAAATAATGGAGATAACAAATTAATATTACTGAAATGGTGCTCACAATAACAAAAATTTTCATCTATAAGAAATTTCATAGTATTATATATCATATTCATATTGTCATCTTTAACTCCAACAGTAACATAATTCTTCTTATTTAAGAATACAGGCATACTTCACAAATACTATATAAAAATTAGAAATAAGACTAACAGATCATTGTGTTTAATTGAACTCTGCTTTTTTGATTACAGTTTTATGAAGATATTATAAAATTTTAAATCTTCTAAAATGATAACCATAAATAAAAATGTAAGGAAAACTGTTGCTAATTGCTTTATGGTAATATAAAGTATTAATATTTGACTATCCATAATAACTTATTACTTGTACATTTATTTAAAATTAACTTGCTTGTTAAAATCTATTTATTGTGTTCATTAAGATCTATTAGCACTATTATCTGGTACATGATTTTGCTAAATTTGCTACAAATATTGTTGCTAATCTACAGGGGATTAATCTTACATCTGTTAATTTTAAGATTTTGGGTTTAATGATTTAATCGAATTTTAAATGGGATTCACACATAACTTATATTATTGGGAAAACTAATAGAAAACTTGTATAATCTTAAACGTATTGGTATTGGCTTAACTATTTTAAAATTGGTTTATGTTACTTATTTGAGACTTTGCCTGGAATATTGTTCCATGGTCTGGTCAGGTTCTTTAACTATGGCTAAAAGTATGGATATTGAAAATGCACAAAAATGTGCATTTAAAATTATAATGGGTTCATCTTACTCTAGTTATGAAGAGCCCTTTTATTTTTAAATTTTGAATCCCTTAAAGTTAAAAGATACAATTTTCTAGTGAGGTTTTCCCAATCATTTTTTGTCAATAATTCTAATTATCTGCCAAGTCAACGGTTTGTTATATCTGGTCATTCTACTCGATCCTCTGGTAATTTTTTTGTCAATTTTATTAAAACGAGTCGATATGCTAACTCCTCTATACCAGTGATGATTAAAATTTTAAATAATGATTATGGATGTTAATTGTTCTTATTCATATAATAATAATCATTCAGTGATTTCTCTTTCTTAATTTAAAATAAATTACTTTATTTATTTAATTACAGTATACGGCTTTTCCTGTACTATTAATATTAATTATTAATATATATTTTTATTATTTTTTATGCATCTAGTAATTTTGTAACTATCTCCTAAATCAATTTTGGGCTAAGGAAATAGATATTTTTATTTTTTTCGTATCTGTATTCATTCTCTTCATNATGTTTACAATAAATACGTTAATAACTGTAATTAAATTTTTTAAAACATTCAAAACAAATTGCAAATATTCAGATATANTAAAATTTTGACCGCGACCGCTTGAAGGTTAAAATGCTCCAGGAGACTACAAAGGCAATGCAAACAGAAATATGTACAGTATTTTAATGTCATTTATAAATAGTATTTTTCTTAAGTTAAAAGAAATACTACGGTACTTATAAATAGCATTAAAATACTTCAGGAGGCTCCAAAGTCAATGCAAACAGAAATATACTGTACTTAGATACAAAGTCCCAAACATCACCAACTTGGCCTTAAAACAAGAATTAAAAATTTAGCCTATACTTAAACATTCACGAAGCAAATTATTAAATAAAAGTGAAAATTATAGACTTTGTATTAACTTTTATCATCTTCATAAATTTCAATCAGACTCTTAAGTTCATATTTAATTGCTGACTGCTATTTCTTAAATAGGTTGTAGTGCATTTACCCCATTTTCTGAATTTCATTTCTTATATAGGGCCATATTAAAAATTCTTAACACTACAAGAATTTATATTTTACAAAAATTATATACTGTATAGGCTAGTGATTGGTAATTCCATACTATAATAATTTATCTAGTGATCAATAATATGCATGATTCTATTTTGATAAAATAATAATAATGACGACGATGATGATAACCATAAATAAAATAAGGTTGGTGTGTTATCTGTATTTGAATCAATCCAATAATGCTAATATAATAAATCATATACTGTAAATATTGTATATTATTTATTGTTGTGCTACCCTATGATAATCATTGGTTCTACCCTATTATTTAGAGTAGGGCTTAAATTCTTATAACAATCTGCCCATAATCAAAGAAGGTTTACCTAATTTTTATAAATTTCATTCTATGCTGAACCGATTTACAGCACAAATGCAGTATTTTTTTTCCTAGTAGGCCTACAAGTTAAGAAATGGAACTTTCTCAGAGATTCAAATATTTGACCGAGCAGCATGAAAGCAGAGAACATAATTTTAATAAAGTTACTAAGCACATAGGCTAGAACTTTAAATTTTCAGACCGACACAAAACTTGACAAATTTTAACTCATCTACCAATAAAAAAGGTAAATGTTAGGAACACAAGGAAAACCTATTGAAGAAATGCACCACCACCAAAGAAGTTGAACCAACTCATCATAGGATGGCTTATAATGATACGTCCAATAAACATAATAAAAAAAAAGATTAATAATACTAAGCTTAATTGAATGAAATACTCTATGGTAAACTGCAAACTTTCAGGGGACAAATTACTAAAATATTCAATTAGCATTTTGCAAATCAATAGTTTGAACTTGACAAGCATATTTTAAATTTGATTTAGTAATCATCGGTAATATTTAACTTTAAGCACTGGTTTACCTTTCCTGAGCATCCTACTTTATACATCAATATTTTTTTGTACTTTACAATAGGTATCAACTGCTATTTAATATGGTATGGAATTAAAACTCTTTACTGTAATTGTAGCCTATATTTTCAAGTTTTATAATCATTTTTATTTCAAGTGTATTTTTACACAAAGTGTGTTTACAAAACTTCTAGTAGGCCTTACGCCGTCTTTTTTTTAGGAATGCCTTTTTCATTAGATGTGTGATGTTGCAATTCATAATAAATGTTTTATTTGCGAGTGTTTTTAGTTTGGTCTATTTCAATATTAAAATCCATAACTTCACCATATGTGTTCTTAGTTACTGTAGTTCATATTAGCCTACATTAAATCGTTCCTAAATAAATAAAAATAGTAAAATAGTGTGTAAATAGGCCCTTTGTTACAGACAAAAAATTTAAAATATGATTTTGATTTTAAATTTTACGATTTATTTTATTATTGTATCGGTATAAAATTTAACTTTTTGCTGCAATAGATTCCTTTCCTCTTTTAGATAAAACACTGAATTATCTGTAAAACATTTCAATGTATTTATATTCTCTTCATAATTTGAAACAAATTATCTAGAGAAGATAAAACATCGTTAAAATATTTCATTAAAGTTTGTAAGTTGGGGAAGAAAATGTGCATTCTATAGCACTTGTTTACTTGAAACACATATTTAATGTTGGGTAATTCCATGGTGTCGGACGTAAAATTCAGACACAATTTTCATACATTAAGTTATATTTTTGTACTTGATTATAATCAGATTGAGCTAATGTTTTACAATATACTTATTGGATCAGTTTTAATCTTAAATAGTGTTATTTAAAAAATTCTAAATGTTTTAAGCCATTAAAAAATTGCTTTATTCGCTGGTGTCGGACGTAAATCACACAAATGGAGAATTTATGACAACTGAAATTCTTTCTCAAAAATCTGTGAACTGTTTTGTTTTTTTACTTTGAAATCAAATTAGATGGCAAGCACATAGTGCTTTGCTATATGTTGGATCATGTTTTATTTATTTTGATTGTTATTTCTACCTGAAATGTAGCCTACCTTTTAATTCGGTGTCAGATGTAAAAACTTTGGTGTCTGACATAAATTGTGTGAATATAATGTAGTTGCAAAGATGTTCTTTGTGTTTCAAGGTTTGAAAAGTCTCAATTAGCAGTATATAAAGTAAAGTGACATAAAATTATATAGTTTTTGAAAATAAAAACTGTTTTCTATATCCAATTGGAATCGATGGATTTATCTTCTTTACAATATTTTTAAAGTTATATAAAATTTTATCTTCTTCCTTTGGCCACTTAAAATAATGTGAAGATGGATGCATGAGTGAAATTGTATCAAATATATTTGTTATTCAACCTGAAAATTTTTGACTTTCATAGCAATGACATCATTGTCATGAAGTGAATCTTTTCCAATTTCATGTAGGCTTATAGGTGTGTCCACATCTGATGCACCATCATCAATCAAAGAATATATTTAATTTTGTTGAATGTATCTGAATTTGAAATGTCTTTAATAATAATATACAGTAGTTAAAACCTAATGGACTTAGTGAACAGAATGAATGTTCGGAATAGGCGTGATATTCTCCCAATGAGAATTTTATTAGATATGTATTGGAAATGCACATTCCGATTTTAAAATGCTGCAACTGTAGTAAATGTTCAGGGATTGATATAAACATCTTTCCTGCCTTGGCATAGTGCCAATCTCTTTGTTCCATCTGTTCAATGTATGACACCTTTGCCATGGTGACTTGACAAATGAAACAATTATTTTTTATCATGAACATATCAATTGTTCTCTATATACAGTACTTATTCAAAAATTAAACAAATATTACAAACATTTAAGTTCTAGTTTAGTTAACCCAAATTCTTTAAGTATATTTCAGGGATCGACACTAGATTTTTAGACTGCTGGCAAAAACTTGCCACCAGCTCAGGTGTAGGCCTACTGGTGGCATATGCTATGTTCCAGCGTAAAATAGAAAACTAGCCTATTAAAAATTTAAGTAGTCTGCACAATATAATACATCCAATTATAATTAAACTGGGAATAATGTGATCTTAAAGTTTAATTTCTTTCTAAAGTTCTATAAACAAAGGTCATACTGAAAATGCGGCAAACTGTTGTAATTTTGTAAATTGCTAGGCATAGTGGCCATTTAATTTAAAATCAAATCAACAAAAATTTGAGCAGCAATTGAACATTTTTTTTTTAACTAATGGCAAAAATATGCCATCAGTTGATAACAACTGGTGTATTTACTACATTTTGATTGGCATTTGTCCTGTTGCTACCTAGTGTCGAACCCTGTATTTGAAACATGTCCGAGAAATATTAAAAATTAATTAAAATTTTTCTGCAAAATAGGCCTACATTCCTGTTCATGTTGCAAACTATCCCAATATGTAATTAAAACTTGTTTAGAAATATTTTGAATTNAATATAAACTAAAATCCTCATGGCAAAGTGGTGTCAGACGTAAACGGTGTCGGACGTAAAAATTTTTTTTTACGTCCGACACCATGTTTTTTACAGCAATTAAATAATATTTTTTAAATCTATGCATTTTAGAAGAGGGTTAAAAACTAGCTTTTGAGACCAAATTTGATTTTAAATGATATAGCTTATTACTCACAAATTAAAGTTAAATGTAATTTGGTGTCGGACGTAAACTAGCTTAAGAGCCTATAACAGATTTTTGTATATCACAAAAATTATTATTTGTTACAACAAAGTTTTGCCATAATATTTTACCTATATAGCCTATATTCTAGTTAAAACCTAAAAAATTTTTTTATATTAAACACTTTTCTTTTGTACCACAAAAACCAATCCAATCTCAGTGTCCAAAAGCAACATTAAAACTCGTATAAACATCTACTGCACTAAAAAGCATAAAACCTAATTGTAAACATTTTTTTGATGATTTTTTCATTATAAAATTCTGATTCTTCAGGGTTTTAGCTTTATAAGGACATATAATTTGCTAAAATATAACAAATTTGAAAAATTAGTCATTTGGTTGACCTTCTTATGGAATTTCCCTGTTCGTAAATTTTTAAACATTACATTTTGATAAAAATAAAAAAAAGAATAAATTACTTTGTTTATCAAATTGAGTACATTTATAGAGATCCTCGCTTGAAATGTCTTTAAGATTGTGTTTTCAATTAAAAAAACTTCCTATTTTGACTATAGTAATCTATTGAGAGAATTCAATCATTTGTGCTGGATCTTTGTTAAAATAGGAACAAAATAATATCTGTAACAGGGGTATTGACGAATATTCGAATGTCCAAATAAAAGTCATATTTGAAATAAAAATTCATTACAGAATACTTGTTTTATTTTTATTTTTTTTTAATAATTTTTCATAGACATTTGTATATGTTA
>PXIH01S0012061.1:8980-21843 GCA_003024985.2 Euperipatoides rowelli | reverse complement strand
AGAGCAGCTACTTGAATGACAGCTGGACTGATGCAAAATAGAAATAGATTATTTATGCTAAATGGTACTGTATTCAAACCTCTATAACTTTTTTTTAAATAATAATATATGCTATTCAATGGTAACAGAGATTCCCGTGTCATTGGAGGCTAGTGTTTAGATGTTCCATTTCATATACTTGTAGTCCATTATCAATTTGTTTAGCATGAAGTGAGAGGATGGCTTCTCTTCAACAAATAAAGTCGGGGGACTCCGTCCACCAGTGTTATCCCTCCATTCAAGCCCTGAATTTGTATGGAAAGAATTGTATAAATACGGAGCTCAACAAAATAAGATATTATTGCGACCATATTAATAGTAATGTTTTCAAATTATTCTAATACCTGTTTACGGTTTATTTGTTTTTAAGTACAGTATACATTTATTCACAGAGATACAACTGTTTATTACTACCAAAAAGCTACTAGTCTTAAACATGAATGAATAAATAGACTCGTAGCCTATCACTTTAAAAGCAGACGACTACAAACTATTTTAAAAAGTAGTTTAAAAAAAGCTGTCACATCCGGTTTTGCAAGTTTGCTTGCAGAAAGTTTACCGTAGTTGACTTTAACACCAAGTATTGATATCTCCGCAGTTACAATTAATTCTTATTAAAACTTTAAAAAAAATAGCACTTTAAAAGCTGTCAATTAAAAATAAATTATATATTCATTATTAACAACATATTTAACAATAATTTGTAAGTTAGGGAGTAGAGTGGACTCCCCCTTTAAGTCCATTTCTTACAGCGAATGTTTGGTTGTAAATTGTGCTTATGCAAAACTTATTACAGTGGCAGCAGATTTTTTTAAAAAAAAAGAATAATCAAATTTATTTATTTTACAAAATAGTATTAGAAGAATTTCCACAAATTTTGTTTGATATTAGTAGGAGGAACTAGCTGGTTCAGGGATTCCAACCAATCAGAATTGAGAACCCACAATACATTGCAACAATGCTTTTGCCCATAATTCATAACATTACCCATAATTCATTGCAATTTACCCACAATGCATCAAATCAACAATAAAGGGTGTGGTCTATGGCATCATCCTGTAAATTGCCAAATCTTACCCATAACATATTGCAATTTACTATTACATCATCATGGAAACTGCCAAAAATTATATATAATGCATTGCAAATTTACCTACAATATATTGAATGAACAATACAGTGTGTGGTCTATGACATAATATGGAAATTGCCAAACATTTCTCAAGTTTACCCAAAATTTACAATGTTTCCCAGAAGTGGGTGGCCCCTGACAAAGAGGAGTGCAATTCATTTGCGTAGATAACAATGATGATGACATTATTCCCAAATATTCTCAAAGGTTGGTTGTGGCAGTCTTTGACAGTTTCAATATGGCCACTGTAAATCCAAGATGGCAGCCCTTTTTTTCTGAAATGCTCCGACTTTGAAGGGAGTGTAGTCTTACGTCCCCTGTGCCTAATACATCTGGATTTGACATCATCTTGATGTGCAGAATTATGCGTCAAATAAATTGATTTTTTTTTTTTTCATTTTTACTTAGTTGTAGAAGGCATAGGTGATGTCAAAGAAGATTACATTTTGGGAATAAGATAGTGGACCTCTGTGACATCACATACACAAATTTGGGAATGAATGTGATGCCATTCAGATGTACAGAATAATGCATGAAAACTTGAAATTTTTAGATCTTTTTGTTTACGATTTTTGCCAATCTGTAAAGCCAGAATGTGATGTCAAAGGGAATTAATTATGTTTTGAACGCTCTTAGATAACTTAGGTTATCTAAGAGGGTTCATCAGAATCCTATGATCCAGATTACACAACCCCAACTAGAATTAGGTACTTTGCCAATTAGAATTAAGTAATTCAAATTTTTTAAAACGTTTACAAACCAGCTAATTCTAGATGGCATTGTCTACTTCTCAACACATAAGTCACTGTGACATCACATTAGAGTTTTACAGATCAGCAAAAATCATTACTTGATGGCATTTACTCCCCAAATATAGGTCCCTGTCACATACATTAAAGTTTTACAGATCAGCTAAAATCATTATTAGATGGCAATGTGTTTCTCCAACACATAAGTCCCTGTGACATCCCATTCAACTTTTACAGATCAGCAAAAATCATAACTAGATGGCAATGTGTTTCCCCAACACATAAGTCCCTGTGACATCAAATTCAAGTTTTACAGATCGGCAAAAATCGTAGAAAAAAAATCACAAAAATAAAATTACATGTTTTTTTACATATAGTTTTGTGCATCTGGATGACATCACATCCACTCCAAAATTGGTTCACATGATGTCACAGACACCTATCTAGTTTCGAAAGTACAATACTCTCTGACATCACATCTGCTAATTCAAAGTACTTGGCTTATTGTTATGCGCATCAAGATGACATTACTTTTGGATGATATTAGGCTCAGATGATGTAAGACCACACCCCTTTTCAAAGTTTGAGCACTTCAGGAGAAAAAATTGGATGCCATCTTGGATTTAAGAGGGCCATACTGAAATGGATGAAGAGTGCCCAACCACCTTGGGGAATGACATCATCATCGTTATTAAATATGCAAATGACCCCCACTCTTCTTCGGCAGGAGACACACCCCTTTTTCAGGAATCTTTGGAAATGTCAGGAAAATTTTGGAAATATTCAGCAATTTCATCATAACATCATAGGCTACATCCTGTATTGTTATACAATGCATTATGGGTAAACTCTAATACATTATTACATTATAGGTAAAATTACTGTTGAAATTACTGTTGAATTTATCAAAATTCCTAACATTTTTAATTTTAAAATTTAGAAAAACATATTTAACCAGTAAACCTTTTGAAACATAACAAATTTAGTAATCGATTATAATTTGTGCTACAATCTACAAAATAATATATTATCAATCTCCCTTTCAAAACAAAACTTTTCATATTAAAATAAGTTATTTAATTATTTATGAACAAAAAAAAATCTAACTGTATTTATTTCCCCCCTTTATTAATTACGTATGTGCATTAAAAATAGTGACCAATCAAGTATCAGATTAAACTTATTTTCGAAGCTCATATTCTGTCTCCCTTTTCAATTTACAGAAGGCTATGAAAGAGATTTTATGTTGATGTCTGTTCTGATTTCTAAGAATAATTCTAACCTGATTTTGAACACAAATTTTGCATTACCTGATTTCTAATTTCTAAAAGAAACATTCCATCTTCTTATTTACAAGAAAAACTTTCCATCTCCTGAATCAAAGATGGATTCTCCATCTCCTGATTTCTAAGAGAAATTTTTCATTTGCTGATTTTCTATGAGAATTTTTTCATCTCCTGATTTCTAAGATATTTTTCTATCAATTATTGATTTCAAAGATAAGTTTTTCTTCTGCCAATTTCTAAGAGAAATTTGCTATCATTTTATTACTAAAACAAACTTGGCATCTCCTGATTTCTGAAAAAAAAATTTCAACTAATTAATTGCTAAGAGAAATTTATATTTCCTAATTTTTAAGAGAAATTTTCCATCTCCTAATTTATATATGAGGTATTTTCCATCCATCTCCTAATTTCTAAGATAAATTTTTCATTTCCGGATTTCTAAGAGAAATTTTTCATTTCCGGATTTCTAAGAGAAATTTTTCATTTCCGGATTTCTAAGAGAAATTTTTCATTTCCGGATTTCTAAGAGAAATTTTACATATCTTAATTTCTAAGAGAAACATTTTGCCTCTTAATTTCTAAGGCCACAATGAAAATTTCTTGTAGCGGTAGCTTATCTTGTTAAAAATATATGGAAATCTTATAGGTGAAACACAGGATGAGCGTTGCTGCACAGGCACTTTTTTTTTCCCCATTTTCTATATTTGATATAGGATCAGGACCATCTGTATTTTGGATACAGGTAGTCCTGTATCTGTTTAAGATCAACTATTTTTTGTAGTTACATTGCAATTAATTTAATCACACTGTAGCTTATGACCATACAGAATGAAAGATTAGTGGTAGTTTGCATTATCGATAAAGTGATTCAATTAGCTTACGTTTTTAAATGTTGTCTTGAAACGTTATGCACATTAAATGCAATAAATAGATGACATTTTGTTATTTTTGTAAGCTCAAAAATAGTAATAAGTAATACAGATAATAACTTAATAAAGATTTATTATTTCTTTTGCATAATTCCTTTAGCTTGACTGTTGTTGTTTTTTTTTTCAGAACATATCAAATAGATTATTATAGCGTGATATACCATCCTGTAATATAGAGTTACTTAAAGTGCAGAAGACTGAAATGCCAAGTAAAATTACCAGTTAACAATGATTAGAAACATCTGGTGAACCTAGGAACTGAGACTTATAAATACTGTACATTACATTAATAATATACCAAACAGATAGACTTGACTTACCGCACCAATTTCTAAAGGATGGTTCACAACAAGATTATTAAAGAAAGAAGGTTTGCTCAATCCCATAGGCTCTATGTAGACAGATCTATGACGTCAGCCAAAGACCTTTTTCAAAAACAACCAATAGCGTATGACTTCATATCACATGAATGTTTTCACTATAAAGGCTCATCTGCCTTATTATTTATTTAGGCTACCATCTTAATCTTCATCCCAAACTGAACCCTAACTCCTACAAGATAATAAAACAACTATGCCCCAACTCTAATACAATATAATACAGCAGTCAAATTAAATTTTTTATATTTGTTTACACAACTTTCAACAGCCAAGCCGTGAATTGTGGAGTACGACTATACTTAAACGATAAAAGCTTCACTATACCGGACTACAAGATTTTATAACATTAGTTTTTTTTTTTTCAAATTACAAAGAGTGCCCTGCAACTTACATAAAGTACATATATTGAATTATATTTAAATTCTTTACAGAAATATTGCTTTATAAAAAAAAAATACTGTAGGTTATTAGTGGGATAAGCAATTGAAAACTATGATTTAATTAAATGTTTCTTAATGAATAATATACTAAATGTAAACTTATTAAAAAATTCAAATATAATAATATTTAGGCTTTTTAAAAAAAAAAATAAAAAAAATACTATATAGTAGAAAATATTATTGTATTTTATAATTCAAAATCAAAGTAATTCTCTGCCTTTTATAATGATCTGCTTCAGCTTCCGGGCTAGTAAGGCTACGGGTGATGTCAAACTTAGCTAGTCTATTGTGCATGCTTAAAGATCGACAAACCTTTTTTTAATAAACTAGGGCTCACAGCGCTAAGTTTACATGAAAGTTAAATGTGCAGAATGACATGAACAAAATTGATAAAAACAAAATCTACAAGTATTGTCTAGCTGATTGGTCATAAGGTTATGCCAACCGAATAATCTGGCCAAGACATATATAACGGAAGTTGAGCTTAGTTTAGATTTCGACTCCAGGTATAAAAACAAAACAACACCATACAAGTATCCTAATATGAGAGCCTAAAAATGGGTGGCCTAAGTCTCATTTTAGTCACATGATTAAGAATGGATAGCAACATTATTTTTAATTTACAGTGCTGACCTTACCCTAACTCCTACTATGTATTAAACCCATTATGCCCCAACCCTAGGATAGTCAACAGTGCTGACCTTACCGTAACCCTGAACCCTAACTCCTACTATATATTAAACCCACTGTGTCCCAACCCTATGATAATCTAGAGGTGAAATAAACCTTTTATGGATCGATTTCGAGAATTTTGACACAACTTCCGTCAGACTTACCATAAAGACGAAAATAGCAGTAAATACTATTAAAATGAGACTTATGCTCCCAGTTTCTAGGCACTTATTATCCTATTCATTTAAATTTTATATCCTGCCATACATTGTACTTGTATGGCAGGAGTGAGTAAACATATGCCTTCCTCGTATTTTCCTATAAAGGACTATTTTTTAAATTATATACTTTACCAACAAGTATATTTTAATTTTAATTTTTAAAAAATAAGAATTGATTGTCGTATATTCAAAATCAATATTTATATTATAGTGTTTCAGAACTTTTTTAATGCATGAAATAATTGGCATCTCCTTTATAGTAGTAATAGTCTCAATGTATAATTTAATAGTTCATTTTCAAAAGGTACGATTTTAGCAACAAAATGCTCTTTTTCTAAAAAAAAAAGTTGTATTTCAGTTGACCACTCTGTTTGAATGGCCACATTTTGGGATGATAAAGGCCACTCTATTATACCTGACTTAGTTCTTAAATCTATTGAGTTTCTCCAATCAACTGCTACACTACATTTGCTTTAAATCCCTAAATTCTATTAAAGTACTTAGACCCCTGTGGTGCTTTTTTAAAGTGATTTGCTTCTTAAAAGGCAAAATATAAAAGATACAAAATGGAATAAATATTTTTTAAAAAAAAATCATTTAACTCCATATTTTAAAAAAAAAATTAAATCCACATAATAATATTGCATGCTCTTTTTTTTTTTTAAGTAGAAACAAATAAAATAAAAATGAGACTAGTTGAACTTTAAAAGGTTTGTTCATTTTTCTTGACCTTATGTTTATTCTTTTGAGTAATATTAGGTATGGCAATATTTGAGCCCCACTCGCTTTTTTTTTTTACCCCAAAATTCATTCCAATCTTTATTTTTCTATTTAAAAAAAAATTGTAAAAAAAAAATAAAACTACTAAATAAAAATGTACACTATAGAATATTTTAAACATAATCATTGTTATTTTATTTCTGGTAAGGAATTTTAACAAATAAGCAAACTTTATTAAATTTGCATAAAATTGGAAAATATTTTTTTAAAAAAAATAATTTATTTTATTGTACATTCAAAATTCTATAATTTGACTTTAAAAAAAAATCTCATTAAAAAAATAAATATTTTTAACCATACATAAGGGTTAATTTTATCATAGAGCAAAAGCAAATAACCTCATTATCATGTGATCACTCTAGTGACATCATAGGTGTTTATTGTATTAAGCAAGAGTAAATAATTCCAACTGTAACTTTAAATAGCTTAAAATAACTAATAATTAAAAATAACATTGATATTTGTTATATTCAGTTAATTTAGTCATGGAACTCACCTTGATGACATCATGAGTGTTAATTTTATCATTGAGCAAAAGTAAATAACTCCATTAGTCAAGTGAATCACCCTGATGACATCATAGGTGTTTATTTTCTTACTGAGCAAGAGTAAATAATTCCATTTGTCATTTTAAATAATCACCTCATAATAACTAATAATTAAAAATAACATGAATATTTATTATATTCAGTTAATCTAGTCATATGACTCAATCTGATAGACATCATAGGTGTTAATTTTGTTATTGAGCAAGAGTAAAGAAACCCAATTGTCACTTTAAATAACCAGTTTATAATAACTAGTAATATGAATATTATTCTGCTAATTTACCAAATAATAAAAAAATTTTTATAGAGTTCATCTCTGCTTCAACCAATAATCTTTCGCAAACTGATAATCTGTCATCAGCCGTAGCCAAGTACCGGTACATCTTTATAAGTAAGATTGTGACTGAAGCCTAATGTTTACTACAAAACCTACAATTCTTACTTTGCGTGATAGTGTCTATTGAAATTATTAGCACAAATGAATTGAATTAAAGCATCAATAATATGGTAGCTCACTGATAGATATTTCCTTTCACCATGCTCTGAAAATCTATGTGGATAAGAAAGACCAATAAATAGTTAAGTGGAGAAAATCATCATTTCAATAATATTTAGTCAATTGAGCAATTTGCATGCCAATGAGTTGTCACAAAACATTATCACAAATATCTAAGTTATTTAACTACTTATACAAACTCTCACGTTAAATGCTGACAGTGTGTTTTATTGTTTACTGTTTATTATCATCATATCTCTAAAAATAAATGGAATTAAAATCTAACTTTTTTTTTATTTTTATATACTTTAATATGTCTCGTGTAATCCTTATGTGAAAATGAAAGTGAGATAGATGTTTTAATTTCTTATGTAGTCCTTATGTGAAAATGAAAGTAAGATAAACATTTAAATTTCTCATGTAATCCTTATGTGAAAATGAAAGTAAGATAGACATTTAATTTATGATGCAATCCTTATGTGAAAATGAAAGCGAGATAGAAATATGAGCAAAAGAAAGAAAAACTTGATATGCAGCTTAAATCAATCACTTGCCAATGCACAAATGTAAATTATTAAAGATATCAAGAACACCTCCAGGCTTATTTTAATTCTGAAAGTATTAACAATTAAGAAATGTCTTGTTGAATCCAAATAATGAATGTATCAAACCTTAGATGTCAACAACAACAATTTAACTACTTATATCTCTGTCTGCTTATTAGTGTAGGCCTATGTGCAGCATATATTTGAGAAATTGATATGTTGATGTATCAATAAATCAATTTAGCATGATATATCAATATATATTCTGCTATATCGTTGTTACTGTGGTACATATTCACATTTATATTGACAGAACATCACTGGGCTTATAAACTCGTTCAATATGAGAATAAACTTAACTGGACTGTCATTTTTGTCCTTGCCATTTATCTTCTTTCTTATTTATGTGGATTTTCAGAGCACAGAAAAATAAGAAAAATCTATCAACATTTATTGTACAAGTGGCACTCTTATTAAACTCAAAGTGAGTGTGTCAGGTTTAACCATCAGCACTGGCATCTGGCCTCAGTCTTAATAAAAGTTCAATGATGGAATATGCCCTTAAGAAAGATAGTGGTTACGAGGTCCCATAAAAAAAAAACCGAAATGATGTTACTAATGACCACCCAATATTAATAACGAACACTATTAGCAAAATAGCTGAACGTTTGATATTGAATTTGCTAAATCCATTTATCAAAGCAAATTTGAGCACAGTGCAGCATGGATTTAGACAGGGCTGCTCTACTGAATCATGTTTGCTTGCCTGTATGAATGATTGGACAGCATTAGGAGATCAAGGTATCCCTATTGAAATAGTTTATTTTGATTTGACTCAGCATTCGACTTAGTTCCAATAAATAAACTTATGATTAAAATGTTGAACTACTCCTTCCCTGTGCCCCTAATTAATTGGTTAAGTGATTTTTTATTTGATCGTACTATATAAGTTAAGATATCTGGGATGAAACTAAGAACATGTGGAATGCCTCAGGGGATGTTCTTTCTGCTACCCTTTTTAACTTATTTGTAACAGATTTGCATTCCTGTGTTCATAATCCTATTTTTAGTTATGCTGACGACATACGAATATATTCGTCTATAAGTGCAATACATGAACAAATTTTAATCTGGATGAAAAATAACAATCTCAATATTAATAGGAATAAAACCAAAATTCTTATAGTGAGTGCTAGAAAGTCAGTAGATAAGTTTTTTTGTCTGAACGCATTAAAAAAACACTTGACTCATATGCGGATTTGTTAGTATTTATGGATTCATGCTTAACTTTTCATACACATGCTCACCATTTATTAAAAAAATTAAATACTCGTTATTTTATGTTAAAAGGTTTATTCCCTCAATTATTAATAGAATATTTTGTAGTAACATAAAATTGTTTTCTTCAAACAATAATTGATTATGGTGGCAGAGCTTATGCATTTTTAAACAAAGGGGATAGCCTACTGAGCTTATTGATAGATTTTTAAGATGAATATCAAAAAGGGTTATAGGTTTGTCAGATCATGATTATACACAGAGATTAAATACCCTTTTGTTATGGTACATGATATTGTACTGCCATCAGAGAGAAGGATGTGGGGTGATGTTATATTTATTTATAAAAAGATAGTAGTGCAAAATGATTGGAGTTATTCCATAAGGGCAAATAGCACACTTACTAGAGGCCAAGCTTACAAATTAAAAATTGAAATAACTCACACAAGAGTGCATTTTTCATTTATTACTAATCAAGCAGTTGAGGTTTGGAATGACCTGCCAGCACAAATAGCATTGAGTAACTCTATAAATCAATTTAAAAATCAATTGGACAACTAACTCAAAAGCATAATTATTTTTGTATGAATATACAAGTTCAAGGATTTTACTTTCAGAGTGTAATGATTTATATTAAGAATATTATCAGAAGTATGCAGCTGGATTGAATTAATGAGTGTATAAATTCAGACTAATCATTGATAAATCAGATCATACTATTATTTTCATGAAACATATACAGCAAACTAATTGAAATGTGTCTAAATCTGTGATTACTTATAGGCCAAAAAAAAAAAAATCTTGCCGAGGTTTTGTCAGCGCACGATTAGTTAGAATGGTACAGACTAAAAGATGTTAATATGGCAGCAGAATTATTTTGTAATTTCATCTATGAACTTTACAATATTTGTTTCCCTATTAAAACAAAAACTGTCAGATTGGCTGACCCAAAATGGATTAATAATAAACTTATTTATTTATTCAAAGAGTCATGGTTTCTCTTAGGGGAATTCCATGTGTGAAACTATGCTGTATAAATAATCAAAATAAATCAGAAATAAAGAAGGCAAATTTTCTATTTTTGTTAATGGTGCATTTTTTACATCACATGACCATTGGTGTACCGCATTTGGGGGATTCCTGGTGCAAGATTAACTAAACAGTTGAAGTTAAAATACTCCCATGTTAAGAACCCTTCAAGAAAGAAAGAAGTTAAAACCATTGTTATTTCTATGGCTTCATCTACAGTATATATATATAAAATTGTTATGGTATGTGGGAGAAAGGAAATAAAATGGACAGTTTATATTCTTTTGGATGAAGTAAAGAGGAGGAAATGGAAATATTCCGGCATGTCTTGAGAGGATCTGTAGGATTTAGACTAGTAACAGCACTTGAGGGAGGGACAGAAAGGGAAAAGGAGAGCAAGACCAAGAAGAGAAGGTTTGGATGACCTTAAGGCTAGCACACACTAGGAGAATTTTTTTTTGAAGCATCAAATAATTGTACTTCGAAGGTAAATACTCTTGTGTGTGTCAAAATACTCTATAGAAAACCAGACTTCGAAGAGAACTCTTTCATCACTTTCAAAAATAGACCTATGGTCTACTTTTTGAAACAATTCTCCTTGGAGTCAAAGTTCGCAGTTAATCACTGGACGATGAGAAGCTGAGAACACGTGACTTGACTTTAATAACTAAAAAATAAAAATGCCGGCCACTTGCTTCGCCAACAAAAACTGGAACGACGATGAAATATCACTATTAATTTAAGAAGTAGAAAAATGTCTGTGTCTATACACGCAGCACTTAACTGAATATCACAACAAGCTACTATTTATTTATTTATTTTTTTATTAAAAACGACAATTCTGCAAACCATTGGCATCGTATGTAATACAACAGATAAGTGGCTTTGATATTTAAAACTAAATCGCCACAGCTTGGAAATTAAAAAATCTATTTATTTTCATGCATATATATATTTAATACAATAATATACAAATCAATTAATNTGGTAGTCATTGAATCTCACTCTCCATTTTGACAACAGGAGTACGCATACTTAAAGAGAAAAACTTTCAAATTAAAAAAAAATTATCCTAGTGTGTATCAGATTACTCTTGCGAAAACTTTCACATCATTAAAAAACTGCCAAGTATAAAAAACCTACGAAGTTTTTCTCTCCTAGTGTGTGCCTGGCTTTAAGGACTGGGCTAAGATCAGGCAATTATTTATATTAAAAAGAAGAGCTCAAGATAGAAATCTTTGGGGATCCATTAACGTGAACCTCTGCCTCAGGAAAGTAAAGATGGGAGTAAAAATACCGAATATATGGTGTGTGATTAAGGTTCTTATATGGTATGTGTTTTTCAGACCTTTGTGTCAGAATGTTAACAATTTTCTTTTAGACTTTAATCAAAACAATAGTACTACATCAGATCTTTATTTCATGTTTCTATATACAATAATTTAATATTCAAATATTAAATTTTGCATTACTTGTTGAATTAAAATAAGTAACACAAAATTTAATATTTGAATATTAAATTATTGTATATAGAAACACGATTTTACATTGAATCAATGTTTTATCGATTTCATATAGCTATCAAACACGCTCAAATTCACATGATAGATAAATTCAAATTCATCAATATTAAAATTGTAACTTATTTTGTGTTAGTGCTTGATTTTTTTATAAAGCAGTATATAGTACAAGATATAAATTATACTTTTATATTTCACTGTATTGAAATATATTACTGAATAAAAAAAAACTAGACAAATTGCAAATAAAATTCATTCAAAAGATTGTACGCCTTGCATATATAAATCAATGATTTTCTTGTTTTACACTTATGAAAAATAGCATACACTATAACACATGGAATAGGAGCTGAAAAGTAGTTATAATATTTCCCATTTATCAAAATTGAAAACAATGTTTTAAAATCTTTATAATATTTGTCTATTCTCTATCTTTTTTTTTCTCCTAAAGAAATAATTGGTTGCCTAGCAACAACCATGTGATTTGAATGATGTCTAACAAAGTGTGAATTTCCAGTTGTAGGTTCTGAAGCTTGAGCAAATGTATAGAAAGATTTAGCAATTTTTACTGACAAGAATGGTTTTGTTATTCTTAGATTAATATATATGGCCAACATTAGAAACATATTTTAAAAATTATAATGAAAAATTATTATTGTCAATCAGAGTCCGTTTTAATTTTTTTTAAAAAAAAAAAGATTACTATGAATGAATGCTGAGTTATGAAAAGAAGTAAAGATTTATAGATTATAATCTATAAAAGATTTATATTGTAGAATTTAGATTATAAATTAATGTTATATTGAGTTCTAGCAACTT
>PXIH01S0012056.1:0-17309 GCA_003024985.2 Euperipatoides rowelli | reverse complement strand
TATTCAAACAATTATCAAAAAAAGCTAATAAAACTATGTATCTACTCTATAGATTTAAACAGTTTTGTGCCAGGGTTGCCCTTATGAAACAAGCTTATAACTCCTTCACCAGATCAATTGGAATACTGCTTTCCAGTTTGAAATTTTTCTAAAACTTCAGGACAAAGTCAGATTTGGAGGAAATTCAAAGAGTCATCATAAAGATCATTTTAAATTGCACTAACTCTAGTTAAATATTTCTCAACTTTCCACCATTGTACTTAATTCAATTCAGTCTAGAAGACTTAGTCAGAAAATTTGCTCATCAGTTTTTTCTCTCCTTCCCTCAATTGTTAGCCCCTACTCATCTATCAACATCAGACAAATGTACCAGAAATTGTTATAAATATAACCTTCACTATTCACGCTCCTCTAGATTTGCAAAGTCCCCTATTGTATCCATGTTAAAAATCTTGAACTCAGTTAAGCTATTTTTTATTTGTATCTTCTTAAAAATTAATTTATCTTTGTAGCCTTATCCATAAAAAAACAATGGGCCATAAGAATGCATTTCCTATATGACCTAGCTATTTATATTGCTGTTAACAATTTTATAAATAAAATATATGCTGTATATCCTGCTCAAAAAATAAAAAAAAAATTAAAATCAATTTGTAAACTGTAAGGGGACAAAAATGAAAAATGAAACAGAATGCAAATATGAGTCAAACAAATAATTTGTAAAAACTGACATGTACTAACCAAAACAAAATATAGTCAAACAAAATCCAAGCTTTTGAAGGTCAAACCAAATTACAGCATAATAATACTGTAAATAAGTTAATGATTTCAGCAACTAAATGTCACAGACCTATGTAACCTATCTTGGCAGCAATCAAATTAATTTACATTCTGTACTATCTATGGTCTACTCAGCAACTAAAATATAAGGCAGTCAGGATCATATGACAAAAACTTGGAAATGACCTTGACATAATTACAGTATTAATCTTCATTATTGTTCTATTAAGAAATTATTTTTCTCAAAGGAAGTATTTCTTTATCGTAAAGTTAAAGGAAAAAAATGTCAATCATTAGTAGTTCGACCTTTGTGGCAGCTACGGAAATTACTTCTTTTAAGAGAATGCAAACCTGTTATGAAGCTAGGAATTATAATTTTTCCTCCGATTGTAATTTGAAAGGGCTAAAATGAACAGAATCACTGATCCAAATTTGCTCATTTTTAAAATGCACAAATTCCACAACAATAGTTGATCTATCCGCAAAATTCGAACTGATTGGTTCCATTTAGTGGGAAGTTTTGTGTCTTTAAATAGACAGTGAGAACAGGTGGAATTACCATATAAGTACTTTTTTATTTTCAAAATACTGAAAAATGCTAACAAAAAGGAAAGGTTTTAATCAGTGGTCTGATAAAAACATCATAAATAAATGAACATCATAAATAAACTGAAATAAGATCATAGTAACCTATTTTTAAGATGAAGATAAATAATTAAATATTTTTTTGAACAAGCATGATATTTCTTCAGAGCACAAAACGAAAAAAAAAAAGAAACTAAATGAATCTATGAAATATCTATATGTATGTCATAATAAAATCAGTCAATAACTTTCCACAGATATTGTTAATTTATGCACACCTCAAAAGTATCAATGACAGCATTATTATAGTCTACTGGTGATTGACATTATAATAAAAGTTATGTTTAATTACTTTAATAACACTGCATTTTATTCTATTAGTCATTTTATTGTTAATGCATGTAGTAATTTTATTTACAGTAGATGTATCAATGTTTTTATTGGAGTTTCTTGTATTTCTCACTAGATGTCACGTTCAAGTGGATTTGTATTTTAGTTGAAAAATGAGTTTTCATTATGTGATTGTGCAGTTTGTGAGATGTGCGGAGGAATCATGTTGTGATTTTTTTAGAATGGCACAGGAATAACTGATATTTTATTTTATGCTGAATGAGGTCAAATTAGTGTTCAATGAATTATATATTTTGTTATAGAGAAACAGTTAATTTAGTAACAATAAACAAGCAAGAATTAGGACTGTGTGTAACATTGATATTAACGAGGGCTTATGCAATCATTTTTTATGTTCACATGTGCTGAAATATAAAGGCTGGTGGAGTCATTACATTCCTTTACCATCTGTTACACTAATTGTTTTTAAAAACGATATACAAATTCAATTTTGTTGTACATACTGTATATGCATTAAAACTTATTTTGAATTGTTAACCTATAAATGTCTACCAAAATTAACAAATATTAGTATCAGAATAGAATTGTTTCTGATAATCTATTAATGTCTATGAAAATTGTTAGATACCGAACCATTAATCTGTCAATCACTATATCAAATCAATGTTTTTACTAATCTAACCTATTTTTTAAAATGAACTTTAAAATTTGTAGTTAAAGGGGAGTAGCCTACACTCTACACATATTTTACAAATTGTTAAATCTATTGTTAATAATGAATATAGTATATAAGAATGTGAAAATACGGCAGTGCCCTCGGCAGCTTGTTCCCAATAGTGAGGAATTTCAATTTCTATTTACATTGTTTAATACCCTTTGCATAGTTTTTTTTTTTTAAAATTATAAACGTTTTATACTATTTGTTATTGAAATCATCTATACCTTTGATGCTTCATTTGAATCGTCTTATATATTAAAAAGACTCATCATCATTTCAAGTTTTAACCACCATGTATCAATCTTTGCAGCATCATTGTAGGAGAAGATATGAAAAAAAAAAGATATTTTTTTCAGGAATCAAACTTTGAATCATAACACTTTGATAAACATTCTCAAATGTGGAATCATTAAAGAAAATGTAAAGTATCGTGGTCATAGAACGGAACGTCAAGTTCCTCTAGCATTAAAAAATGAAAACATTAACGTTATTGTAAAAACGATAGACAAAAAAGACTACCGGTAATTTTTCTTACCCATTGTCCGTCTTATTTAAAACCCACCACATCTGTCTATAATTATGATGTTTAACATTAGATCTTTCAAAAATAAATTTGAAGAAGTCGAGACTTATTTAATAAAAGAAAATCCTACCATAGCTATTTTTACTGAAACATGGCTCTCCCCAAGTGACGAAAAGGCTTACGTAATCAACGGTTACTTAGCAATCCATAGATTTAGAAATAGGACAAGAAAAGCGTAGGAGTATCCATTTACGTTAAAGAAAATTTTACCATTTTATACATTCACTTTCCTGATTTAGATTGTGTTGAGGGCATTTCTTTAAAAGGTAGATTTAATTATTTGCCAAGAGAAATTCCTTTCTTTACACTAATTGCCATTTACACACCACCAACTGATATATTTTCCAATCAAGTTAAAGACTTTATCCGCTATGAAATTGATCACCAATTTGCTATTAATACCAAGGCAAATATATTTGTCCTTGGTGATTTTAACGATTTAAAAACCATTGATATTCATGCTTAACGTTCTTTCAGACAAATAATCAAAAACCCAACCAGAGGTCAAAAACATTCTGGACATGTGTTTTTATACAGGTCCTTTACAAATTAAGGTAGAATACCATGTCCCTATTTCTTCATCAGACCACAACTTAATCATAATGAAAAGTTTTAATCCCATAACCCAATCAGAAAATGAAAATTCAGACATACAGTATATTTTAGACCAAGAAAACAGTCTAATTTGGACTCTTTCGGAAAATATATAACTACCATAGATTGGAAGCCTATTTTAGCTAGTGATGATTTTAATTCCCATGTATATTCCTTTATTAATAAAATTAATGAATTGTATGAATTATCTTTTCCACTTGAACATAGATTTATTAAATCAAATAGCCATAGTTGGTTTACTAGACATACAGTACATCTTTTAGTTGACATGAAGAATAGTCTTTTCAAGTCTAATGCACCTAAAAACGAGATTGATAGTGTGTCTTTACAATTGAAAAAGTTAATTTATGCCAAATTGAGAGAACAAGAGAAGACAATGAATAATATTATGATCGGCTCAAATATTATGATTTATTAAAAAAACAATGGGTCAGTAACATAACAAACAGAAAATTTGTTTTCCTGGTAAAACTGAAAGTGAAACCATCATCATGATTAGTGAATATTTAAAAAATATAGGTAATAGTGTTCAAGAACTTGACCAAAATAATCTTCCTGCATATTTACATGGCCTCCCACTAAAAAACTTGATAAATTTAATAAAACTCCTGACGGAATCCCAGCATTCATCTTTAAAAATTTTGCCATAGAACTATGTGAACCTATAACAGAAATCATTAACATTTCCATCTCTAAAAGCATTTGCCCTAGTATTTGAAAAAAAAGAAATACTAGTACCCATTCCCAAATTAAAAACATAACTGACTCTAGTGACATTAGGCCTGTTTCCATCTCACCCCACATAGGAAAATTATGTGAAAAACACATACTGTATATACTATTTTAAACAGTGAAATTGGAAAACACATTGATACTAACCAATTTAGTGGCCAATTAGGAAAATTCACCATGCATTATTTATCATTATACATTGATTGTGTCCTACGTAATTTAGAAAACAAAAATTGTGTAGTAGCAACCATTCTAACTGATTATTCAAAGGTGTTCAATTACGTTAGCCATAATATTTTAATGCATGAACTTATCAAACTTTGTCCCCCTTCATATATTGTATCATGGATTATCTCTTTTTTAACCAATAGACACCAAATGATAGCTACACAAAATAACCTAAACTGGATTTTTTTTTTCATATCATAATGGAACCCCACAAGGTCTCCACTTATTTCATTGATTTTTGCCATCATTACTAATGAAATTGCTACAAACTTACCATACCATTACAAGTTTGTTGATGACTTATCCGTCGTTTGTTTTGTTGATAATTCTTCCATTTGTAATTCAGTGCAAAAATCTTTTGACATTATTTATGAAGACTCATGTAATAAAGGAATGTCCTTAAATCCTAACAAATGAAATATTATGCTACACAATTTTCGTAAAAACAAAAATATTGATAATATTATCATCAACCAACACAAAATAGAATTAGTAAATGTAATAAAATCTTGGGTTATTTATCCAGGATAACATGAAATGGGACACTCATGTCGATCATTTGTTGACTTCAGTTAATAAAATACTTAATATGCCACTAAGAATTCTAATTCATGCCTAAAAATTTTTCATTTTACCCATCTTTGATTATCGATCAGTTATATGGTAAAAATATTACTCAAGATCAATCTAGAGCTATAGAACGAGTTCAATCTAGAATACTGAAGGTTATCCTCGATAATGACTTTATAGATTATAATCATGCTTTAGTTTTTTTTAATATTCAAACTTTAAAAGAAAGATCCTCAATTACAGTCAAATTTGCTAAGTATTTTTTTCAGTCTTATCCTGATCTATGTCCGGTTTCCCAGTATGAAATTTCTGGCATAAAAACCAGAAACTCTAACAAACTTTCAAACCATTCATAAAAAAACAAAAGATACTTAAATTCATCTATTCCTCAGTTCTGGTCATCCATTAATAATCATAAGTAATATCTTGCTTTCCTATATTATAATATGTAAAATCCCTTATTTATTTATTTTTTGTATTTTAATTTGACACTCACACTTACTTGTAATAATGACCCACATTCTCTTGGGCTAGGGTCATTAATAAATTTATTTATATTTTTCTGTACTTTGTTAATATCAATAAAACCCAAAATAATAATAATAATAATAATAATTTTTCATTCTTAATTTTTAAAGTGATATTTTTTTAAGTTTTAATTAAAATTATTTGCGAGTGTGGAGATGTCAGAATGTTGGTTTACAAAGTCAAACATGGTAGTGCCCATATTTGCATCCTCACATTCCCATAGTGTTATGAGAATTGTATTTTTGAATTTTAAAATTGTTGTAGTAAATGGCTAATAAATATAATAAATAAAATTAAGAGTTTTAGTCTCAACGTCCTGTCATTTCATCTCATGAAGAACAAGAAATTGAGAATGAAAATCAACAGTAATAAATGAAAGAACAAAATGCATATAGTAGTAGCATGGAGTTCTGGCAAAGTTTCCATGCACGGTTTATGTCACTATGCCAAATGAAATTGAACAGCTTGTTGTCGGTAAGTTTTGTAATTATATACAGTATATCACTTTACTATAAAACTAGAACAGAAAAGTTGAAGTAAACTGCTTAGTCTTTTATAACATAAAAAAGGAAAATGACAGCAGCAGCAACTTGATGATCCAATAAGACAAATACTGGAAACATAACAAAGGATTGGTAAACTAACGGCTTCAGCTATCCATAAGCATGAGATGCACAGATCCTTGAGTAGCCATCACCACACCAACAACTTACTGGGTGATGGGGATGTTACCAGAGACTAACTAACTTAACTAAATATAATAAAATATTACAATTTAACAAACTTACTGTACTGGAAACTTTACTAAAATTGACTTTTTATTCTTGGATACTAAAACACATTACCAACCAAGATGGCTGTTACAGCATAGACAACTGGGGAAGTGAAGCTATCCCACAATCCTCAGAAAAATAATATATAAAGAACAGATTAGTCATGTGACAAGTGTCAAAGATCAAAGTTACATTAATAGCCTAGTGGTGAAATAATCAAAGATAGTTGACGATAAAATATAAAAGAGTATTAGGAAATATTGAATTAATAAAACATATATGAGATCAACAATTTGAAACTAAACTAGAGCATGCATTTAGAATCAATGAATAATATTATTGGTTGTTACTAATGATGGGGAAAGTTACTTGTAATATACAATGTTTATATGATTGTTGTATGCTGACTGACTTATAGATTAATAGGCCAGCCTGTGTAGTGCATAAATATTATAAAGCACATTGAAAGCAACAGGGGAAATATTCGTAGGAATGGAAGTGGACAATAGTCCATTTAAATATAAGTGTGACAAGCATGCATGCTACATTTTATTAATTTAATCACTAGCTAGCCAATATTATCAATGAAACAAAACAATATTACATAAAGAACACTGTAAAGATCACACAAAAACTAAGAAGTTCTAATTATAACAATTATAAAAACAATTCAATTACTTATTGTTACATAAATATTAAAAAAAAATCATTTTTTTTCTATTACAAATGCAAATGTATTGCCTTAAAATATTAAATGTAACACATCTATTACTTCTATAAACAAGCTGCTGCTTGTAGTAGTTCTTAATTTATACTGAAAATCTATTCCTTCTTAAACTTTTCTTTAAGTTAAGAGTAAACATATTGGCTTTATTACACTCTAGCTCAATTTTCTTTCACAGAAAAAAAACAGGTCTAAATGTAAACAATTTTGATATGGAGATAGCAAATTTATTTTTGAAAATCTAATTAAACAGGCAAAGAAAAAAAAAACAGTTTAGTTAAATGTCTAAAAGCATTCTCTATACACAACAAATCATGTTTATTCAAATAAGAGCTAGTCAAACAGTATACAAATGTACACTAAATATAAGTTAAATAGATATGGTAATATTAAAAGCATGTTCATTAATTTGTTTAAATAAATTTTTGATCCGAATCTAGCTCTCATCTTTCCAGCTAAATAAGATATATGGTTATTAAAGCTACGTTGTGAGCCAAAATAACCCTTTATACTCTTCAAATGATTTAATTACATTATCAGAAAAAGAATAAACAAGTGATTTATTGGTCTTTCCATAATGAGCAATAACATATTTTTAACCATTTAATTTCATATCCGTATGAGTAAGTGTACCAAGAACAATATCTTGATCCAACTGCAATGCAATATAATCATTATTATTAACAATACCGTACCCTTATATAATTTAATATCATCTGCATATTGCAGGAATCTAGATGACAATTTAAGTCATTTAGGAAAATATTAAAAAGTGTGGAAGACATTACTCCACCTTGTGGCAAGCCTATAGCCCCAAATTCGGAGAAGCCTATGTGGGCCAGGCTTTCAGATAAGGGGCATTTTGGCATCATTTACGCCCTAATTTTACAAAATCCGATTAGGAAAATATGGCCGTCAATCAGAAGTCAATAGACATATCCTAGGCGGCATATAATTTCTCAAAACGTCAAAGCATAAATCTAGAGTCGTCAATAATAATTATTTAATGCACTTAAAATGAAAAAATATTAAAAATATATATAATGTAATATACAGTATATTACGAACGATAACAGCATTTTAAATCTTTTGAGAAGTGCCTACTGTTTAAACACTGATGTACAATAAGCCACTGTACACTGGTGTAATTATCTAATATAGGGAAATAATAAGTGAGTTTGGTCATGTATTATTAGGTATTCTTAGGTATTTTTAGGTACTATTAGGTCTTAGGTACTCAGGTATTCTTAGAAACTCTTAGGTATTCTTAGATACTCTTAAGTATTCTTAGGTATTATTAGGTATGTTAAAGAATTTTGGTTAAAAACAGCATGGAAGTCATTTGACTTCCATGTTAGAATTGTGGCAGTCAATCAAATTGTTTGACTGCCACCTTAAAATTGTAAGGAATCAATGGAAGTCATCATTGAATAATTATCTGAAAGCATGGTGGGCCAATATCAAATATATGGAAGAGCATAATGGACAAAATATATTTTAAGATTAGCCTACACTGTGGGAAAAATTTAAATTAATTTAAAAGTGGACAAATTCAGCATTCTGGGGATGCAAATAGGACAAATTCCATATTTTGGAAACAAGATTTCAGTGTAGTCAAAATTCAGATCTTTTGGTGATCAAAGTAATACAAATTTCATATTTGAGACTGCAAAATTCACAAAAATTCAATATTTCGACAAATTTATTATTTGATATATTTATGTCTACAATTATAGTAGGCTACATACACAATATCATGCAATTTGTTTATGCAGCATCTTATCTGACTTCTTTGGCACAAAATACTAATATTAATATGAAACAATTATAGCAAATCAAACTATTCAATATGAAACAACAAATTCAAAATCTAACTTATAGTGAATCATATTCAGGGCCTGAAGTTAAGTTTTCCAAAGCAAGTGACATCAGATAATAATAATAAACCAATTCAATACAAGTCACCAATTCAAAACGCCAATTTATGAAAGGTCTGTTCTTTGGTAATGGGAACCTCTACTGCCACAATCATTATAATAATACAATAAATTCACTAGAGGATCACAAATTAGGAACTTCAATTTAGCAGAGCAAGTCTCATCTTTCATGTTTTCTATGGGTGGCAACAGAATGCCACCTATGCAGTCCTATGGGTGGCAACTTTCAGGAATGATTGGCAACTCTTTTTGTCACAAAGATTTCTATCTAATTAACTAACATTTATTAAAAATATGATCAATTAGATTTATTAATGACTAGTGAAAAGAGCCACCTAGTGGGCTACAAATAACTTTTAAAAATGTATCTCAGGCTGTTTCTTGAGAAATGGGAGCTCTGGAGTATCCTATACAGTTGACAAACAAACTTCAGAGCTTTTGCTACTTATTTTTTCATAAATTCATTCCCAGGACAGGAAAGATCGTAGGGAGTGAAAAATAGCATCCATCAGAGCTGCTTTAACAGAACTTTCTGGGACGGTAGTTTTTTATCAGCAAAAATATATTAGGAAATATCAAGATTTTTTTGCGCAAATTAAAATAAATCACCTTGCCAAGGGCACTTCGTTGTCTGTAGAATATGATTGTTTTAGAAAATCATCTTCGTTAATACTCGGTTTTGCGATGAAAACAGCCATTTTACATAACCTAACGGAAGGAATCTGCACAAATGTCACGTGGAAAAAAGGAGGGAGCAGTTATTAACAAGGCCTGGGGGGTTGCATCTCAATGATTCATTTTTAAACATTATTTATTCTCTAGATTTTTTGATGAAGGAAGAATTTATGGGTGTTTCTTGAGATTCCTAAAATTACACATAGATTCTTCATCAAAAATCTAGGAATTTTATTGCCATAAAAAGTGATTTAAAAATAACTGCTACCCCGATATTAGCTTCCGTATTTACACCAGGTGGTATCTACGACAATAGGCGATATAATGGCTTACACGATTATTAACCAAGATGTTTTTTTCTAAAACGATCATTTTCTATAAACAACAAAGTGCCCTTGGTAAGGTGATTTATTTTAATTAAATCTTTTAATTTGCGCAAAAAAATCTTGATATTCCCTAATATATTTTTGCTGACAAAAGCGTACCGTCCCCAAACTTTCAAATAAACCAACCATCATTGTGCTAGGAATTATATAGATTGCAAAGTTTAAGAATTTATGCTTCTGCAATTGCTTACTGATTAAACATTTATACTGTATATTATTATAATTTAAACCAAGACAGTTATTTGACTAAGAAAATAATGAATTGTTTTGGTATTTTTATGAGTTAGTCCTATTGTGTACATAACACAATAAAAAACTTTTGACCAAACAAAAAAATGGATGGCAAATATTTGCCTCTGCTTGTGCATTTTGGGTGTCTATCAAAATTATGATGGCATTTGCCACCATTGCCATGGTAAATATCGAGCCCTGAGTCATTGGATCATACATGGGGAATATATAGGATTGGGAGGAGTTTCCAAACATAATCATATACAACACATTTTTAATTTTACTAAGCATCATGATGCCATCACAGTATCCAATCATTTTAATAGGCCAATAAAAATATTTGTTAGTCTGCAATAAAAAATAAATATTCCTAAAATTGAGCTATCAATTGAAAACTTCTAGCTTACAGTTTGACGGATTACTTTGCTGACACAAACAGTACAATCTGTTATTGTATTGTTTTGCATCATTATTATGGATCTGTAATTATAATTTTTCATTTTTATAAATTAGCATTATAATAGTTGATCAAAGAAATGGATAGTCAAATATAAATGGAAGAAGGTTAAATATATTATTGAAATAAAATATTGAAAGGAATCGACCTTAACACATAGCCGTAGATCCATGTGTAATTAATTTTCATTGCTTTCATTAAAAACTATTAATTCATTACATAAAATATATCAATTACAATTAGATAATAGAAAAAAAAAAAAAATGAGCCAACACATAGAAATAGTCAAATCTACCATGTATAAAAAATTCATAATTACTATTGTTTTTTTTACTCTTTTAAAATTATGAATTATACAGATTTTTATTAAAATAAGTAAATAAAAATAGGAATCATATTGCATATTAAACTAAGCCATTCATTATTTTTTTTAATTGTATTTTTTTTTATAATGTTTACACATGTAGGTATAGAAAAATCAGAAAATGGTATTTAAAATATCTCGAGAAAGCCACTTAAAAAGGTTAATTAATACAGAATAGATGGCAGCCTTTTATATTATGTATAGTAGTTATTATAATACACAATTGCTAGCAATTAGACACAGAATTATAATATACAAAAGCAGCAAAAATGAACGATAACATTCAAAATAAAAAACAATCAGGTATCAATGATATAAATCTTATTATGTAGGCTATATTTAATTCAAAGCATAGACATTATACAGTTAATAAAAAAATGATGTAATTACAAACCCAGATGCTAATTTTTATATGATTCAATAATAATTATAAATGAGAATGTATGCAAGGGTGAATGGCTGAATCAAATCTTTTTGTTCAATAAGATAGCTTTGTATTATATGTAGATGGTAGGCTAATAGTGTGCTAATTTTTTTTATATAAGCGTCAGCTCGTTTACTATCTACCACAGTAATAGTGGCATTGTTTATAGCTAATGTTAGAGGTATATCTAGGGATACAGGAAATTCGTTTTCTTTTTTTGAAACACCATTTTCATATTTTTAGGAATTTTTTTTCTCCCCCCCCCCCCCAAATTACAATTTCTTTTTTTTTTAATTTCAATTTTTTTTTTTTTACATTTTTTTTCTGTGTAGCCTACAATACTCAATTAGGTTTAAAATATATACTAGTGTTTCCGCAGGTTACATGTGTGCTGAGTAAACGCTTTTAATCCATGTAGGTGTACCTTTTCTTGAAAAATGATACACGCAAGTTATAGTTTTGACTGTTACAGTATATACTATTTATACAGTATAATGTAGAATATATAATATATATAAGGTATATAGTTTATACTGTGTAAATATACAGTATATAATATGACGGTTTTTTTCTTACATTTTATTGTTTCAAAATTAGAGCTTTCGGGTAATAGATGATTATTGATTTCAAGTTGTTATTTTCTTAATATGGCATTAATTGAAAAGCTATCAATAAATGTTGTATTAAAAGCAGAGTTAATCACCGCTGAATTTAATTATCTCTTGAAATAATCAAACTCACCCGAAAAGGTTAATTAATTAATTAATTAATTTGTTAATTTGCATGTGCACTCTCATAATATAAAAGAGCACACATTCAAATTGTGGTCTGTGTTCGCATCTTGGAAAGGCAGAACCTTTCAGAAAACAGTTTGTTTCTACATTTTTGTTATTTCTGTAGCTGGATAGGCAGAGGCCTTTCCAAGGAACCAGTCCCCCCCCCCCCTCTGATACCACGCCTATGGTCATTTGTTAGTTAGGGGGGCTTTATGTTGTCTATCACCTTTATTGTTATTTGATTTCGTTTCTGCAAATAAATTGTTTTAAAATCCAGCCTTCATGTCAGTTTGAGTTTTCATCGCACAATATGACGATGCAAGAAATTGCATCTTTATATATTGGCTCCTCGACTCATGAAATTGCATAGAGGTTGCCCAGTGTGGGAGCTCATAAGCAGCATTCAGGTCTTGCCATGGAGAAATTAACGTCTTGCTCTTCACAGGATCAATGGACCAGGAAATTCTTCCATCTTTCTTCGCTCCCGAGTGACTGTGCAACATTTTTACCAGCGATAATTATTGTAAACATATGGAAATATTTTAGCATGAACTCCTCCAGCAGTTTGTAAAAAAAACCCTCAAAAGACTTTTTTTTTTTCATTATGAAGCAGCTTACGAATATTGATAGGGTCCGAGCTCTACCTACCAGTTGGGGTTTTATTACATTTTATTGTTTGTTAATTAGTGCCTTTGGGTGATAGCTGAGTTAATTTCAAGGCATAATTATTTTCTTAATATAGCAATTATTGAAAATCAATCAATAAATGTATTAAAAGATGGAGAGGCAGAGGCCTTTCCAAAGAACCAGTCCCAACCCCTGGTACCATGTCAATGGTCATTTGTTAGTTAGGGAATTTTATGATGTCTATCACCTTTATTGTTATTGGATTTCGTTCCTGCAAATAAAGTGTTTTGTAATACAACCTTTGTGTTTTGCAGTATGAGTTTTCATCACACAATATGATGTGCAAGAAATTGCATCATTATAATATAAAGTATTTACTGTATGTACTGTAAATTAATCTTCTTAATTTTTAAACATTACTTATTAAAATAGCTAAAAATCAATTAATAAATTAATACTTTTTTTTACAAGTTTATTATATACAACATGACCTTTTTTCTGAAATCTCTAAATTTTCCTCTAGAGCTTAAACATTCCTTTTGCCTCATAAAATGGACATTACCTATTGTTTGTAGGTTCTAGCAACTTTTTTTTTTTATTTCTTACATTTTAGTTTTTTTTAAACAATAACTTTTATTGACAAATAAGTTAATATACACACTTATTTGAATATTAATAGTAAACTATATTAAAAAAAATGCAGGATAATTGAATTTTTTTTAATTAAAGGGGGAGGGGGGGGGGGATTGCCAACTAGTCAACTTTTACCCTGGACTAGTCGACTTTGAAATTAGTCTAAAACTTGGAACACTAGTCGTATTACAAGGTTTCTTGATGCTCTATTTTCTAATTAACTCTTTTGTCTTTTATTTTACTAATTAATCGGGACCTTTAGAGATGTAAACAAGAGTTTGATTGGCTGCTTTTTAATTTGTATTCATTCAAAATATCTATTTATAAAATTATAATTTATTTAAACAGCTCCTACTATATACAGACATTAATAACTAAAGAGAGTTGGAAAATACATGATTTTATAAATTATAAGAAAAAAAAATTTGATACCATTTTAAGTAATTTTAGTATTTTTTTTTTTAATTTGCATTTTATTTGAGGCTACTACAGTATCTATTCTGTGATTCCATCCGCAATTCCGTAAAAACAGATTTTAGGTATCCCTATTTAACCTTTTATTCTTTATGAAGTTTTTATAATAACTAACAGGTTATGTGCCCAGGCAAGCTAAAAATATTACAAAGCAAAAATAAGAAAATATAATGGAGATGATACAAAGGTGCCAAAAATAGCTGAAAATAATTGTCATGTTTGGAGTATAAGAGCCAAAGCAGTATTAAACCCAAAATGATATGGGAAAGTATTGACCCAGAATATGGAGTATTGACAGCAGTTGAAGCACAGAAAAATAACAAAGCACTTACTGTACAATCTATTTTTAATAGATGATGATAAATTGAAGATATAGAAGATTGTACTAAGGCTAAAGGAGCCTGGAGAATTCTACTTTATAGACATTTTTGAACAATGTAAACACAAAATATTATTACGAAAATTTTATTTATTTTTAAGTGTAACATTAATAATTTAATAAGCAAACTTACAGGCGGTCTCTCTCGATGTGTGTCTACAGCTTCAACATTCAGAGGTATAATTTCCATTCGACAGCCATATGCAACAGGAGTTAATTTTAGAACACTATGCAAAGGAACACGAAGATATGGTAAATTTTCTAAAAAAAAAAAAAAAAGATATGGAATCATGAAGACCTAGGATTTCTGATTTCTGGCTGCTTTAAAATTTACAGGACTCAAGACAAACTTTTTGAAAATTCTCGGTAACCCAAAATTTAACTTTTATCAAAATTTTGGGTTACCGGGAATCATTAATTTTATTAATGATTAACAAAATGAATTATATTTATTGCTTTAAATTTCAAATAACATTTTTGTTTGGGGGACAGAAGAATTTTCTTTAAACTAAATGGAATTTTTTTTGTTTGTTTGTTTATTTTCTTTTAAAAAAATCCATTTCACGTGACCATTTTAGGAAAAAGTGACTAGGACTACCGGTACCAAGAGTTCCTCCATAAACTTCATCACAGAATTCTTTTAATATTTTGAATTTATTAATTCATTTAAAAAAGCCTAAGATACTGTACATAAGGTATATTAAACATTATATGATATACTGTATAGGCCTATATAAACATATATTTTAATTTTTTTAATGTATTTTATTAAAATAAAGTAAAATAAATATTCCTAATGCATTTTTTCAAATGACGAAGTGTTCATTATTGTTACTGTAAATATATCCATATTACCGAGGATCCATAAACCGGGGTATGCCTGCATTTAATTTATTGTAAATGCATATAAAGATTTGATTTTTTTAAAAAAAAAAAGTATGTGCCATTGCATTTCATACCCCCCACCCCATTGTCACATTTGCTCTTTCACATAATGTAGTTTGTATGCGACATCGGGATGAAAAAATTTTAATACTGCTGCAACAACTTTTTATAGGAATTTTTAAAAAGATATGATTTTATATTAATATAAATAGGGTTAGTCTTCTACTTGCTTAAAAATATTTACCTGAATTCTTATCAAGAAAGTATGCTAAAAGACATCGGATAACTGCTTGGTGGCTTACAACAAGTACATTTTCTTGCCGTTCTAATTCCTAAAAAAAAAAAGAATCAAAAAGAATTATAAATTAGATTTTTTTTTAAAAGAAATTGTGCAATAACTCTTAACCCATTTTGAATGAAAACAAATAGATTTTGGATATCAAAATCTAACAAATTTTCAGCAAAAATAAAAATACAAAAAAAAAAAAAAAAAATACAGCAAATTTCGTCAATAATAATAGGAAATATTTTAAATTAATTTAACCATATTGTACTAGTATATAATCCACACATTTTCAACTTATTTAATAATTGGATTTGAAAAGCACGATTATATTTGAAAAATCTAATATTTTTATTTTTACTATTTTAGTATCAATGTTATGTATTTTATAAGCATGAATGTGAGTGGAATATTCTGTATATGATGATGCTTGAGGTGTATTTTGATGTGTGGAAGATGTTTGCTGACTGTGTTTAACTGATCAATGATAAGAATTTAGAATTAATCCTAAACTAAGTTTTGGAAATCCCAGTCAGACCGGATCGGTGGACACTGGAGAGTTTGTGATTGCAGTGAAACTTCCGTGAGTTTAACCAGTTTTTATTATTTATTTAACTATTAAGATATACATTCAATAATCGGTTATTAAATATGCGATCGATTATAACGGTTACGGGTAGTAAAATTTCATAATCGAATATGAAAACTTGTTTTTATAATGTGTAGCCTAATTAGTTATCTTAAATTAAATCTAATTGAAATGAACTTTTAATATAGCCTAATTTTTTTATAATTTAATTTTTTATAAATAGTTTTAATAAAATTGTAGCATTGGAATTTAGATTCTTTGTAATGAAGGAACATAAACACATAATAATACCTTAAATTAAGTTAATTTTAATGCTCTATCCGCCCCCCCCCCCTTCCCACCTACCATTTTTTGGGGGGTGTTTTGTGTATGTCCATATGTCCAGCCAATGTCCTATACATGAACAAAATAAACATCAAATTATTTAAACAAGGAGTAGAAATTGTGGGTCAACTGAAATTTGGAGATCACTTGTTCAAGAAGCAAGAAGCTTTTTTTGAAATTCTTTAAGCCTGATATATAAGCAAAAAATTCTTTGAGGTATTCATTGCCATGATAATGACATGTAAACATAAAAAGAAAAAGGCTTTGTGAAAGTTTCTATTACTATATTTCAAAATAGTGTGTTAAATTTCACTAAATCAACTGCATGCACATTCTAAAAGACAAAAACTACATTATGACTCTATTTGGCAAAACAAACCATGTCAGGTAGAATGGCCAATCTTTCAAACTAAATAAATTTGTAAATTATCTTTGCTATTTGTACAAAATCTTTAGGTTCTATCAAAAATCTATGTTAAAGATTTATTTTTTTAGTGTAAGTATCACTAAAAAAATAAATCGAGTTTATTGTTAATTCTTTTAGTATTTGTAATAAAAATAATATCTAGCCTTTTTTTTTCCGTTTATTCACACCTAATAATATATAAAAACAATTTTAAAATGTACCTTCATGAAGTTGTTTACATAATCCTGTCCTCCATTTTGACTGGATGAAAC
>PXIH01S0012037.1:0-13455 GCA_003024985.2 Euperipatoides rowelli | reverse complement strand
TTATGAGGATTCAACGTTATTTACAGACGCTATATTTATCAATATGACGTAAAACACATAAAAATGACATCACAGCATAATAATGTCTGATGGTGACATGAAAAATTTTACATGGCGCTCTTGTATGGATACACTGTCCTGAACCTTAAATGAGGTAAAATGAAGCAAAAATCTAGGGGAGCGCCCTTGCTTGGATACCCCTTGGATTTCATTCAGTGTTAAAAAAATCAAAGTGCAGTGATGGTGCTCTTGTTCAGCAATGGTGCTATATACATATGTTTTGACAAAAAAATAGGGGGGTGCCCTTGCTTGGTGGGGCGCTCTTGGTCGGCATTCTACGGTATATTTTTATTTTATAAAAGTAAAAAAAAAACTATAGTGGCCTACCGTAGTAAAAAAAGAGAGATTTAGTTAAAGGAGCAAGGTAGTAAAAAAAGTATTGCATTTATCTCACTGCTGATATTTTATTTTTAAAAGGAAAGGTGATAAAACAAATTTGAAAGATTTGATTTCACTGATTCTCTACAGAAACATACCAAGATTAGCTTAGCATGTTTTTTTCATAATTTTGACATTAATAAATAAGGTCTTTACTGTTATTATGTGGATCTGACATTTAAAGTGTTAAATAAGAAATTAATAAATCGAGCAATTTTTAAAATAGGAACAAAATGAAAAAAATGACAGAAATACTAATATAGCTTTATTGGGATTTATTAGTTAAGCATGGAAGTTTACAGGCCTCATTCCCATCTGGGTCAACAAGGGAATGAGAATCCAGAGAGGGAGAGTAGAGGCAGGGTGAAATTAGAATAAAAGTTTTTCAGTATTTACTAGGCACTGGCTTGGGGGATGTCCATTCTCTTCATCCCCAAGCCTTTAATGTTTGTGTAAAATTTCAGGATTCCATTTATAAACTATAGCCTATCTATGTTATTAAGAACAAAGATCACGAAAATCCAAAAAAATAAATAAATTAAAAATAGAAAATGAAAGATAATAATATTATCGAGAAGCTACTCAGTGGTTGTTTTTAAGTTAATAATAAAAATGTAAGAATTAGTGTGCTATTTAATGTTAGATGCAGCTTCTCAGACTAGATAACAGGCACAATATTTTATGGGAAATTTCTCATTATTATTATTATTATTATTATTAAATCTGATTGAAATTATTTCTTTACATTTTTATTATATACAAAGTATAAGCAAAGAATCATAAAAATGGCCTTAGAAAATATACGGTATATTGAAATTATTAAAAATAAGTTATAAAATACCATTGAATGACTTTGTTCCAGCGAGGATTCTTAGCGCCATTGTGGTCTGTATGAGTTTCAAATACAGAATGTCCTAGCCTGATACGGCAATAGGGATCCATACGAGTCATTCCATAGTTCTTCACCAATTTTGCCTGAGTCATATAAACGGATTTACAATAAAAAATTAGTTAACATAGGTGTTAGAGAATATAATAAAGAAATAAGTTTATATGGAAAATAATAACAAAATTATTCAAAATATAATAAAATAAGCTACCATAATAAAAACTTAAATAGAAATATGCCATAACTAATTTAAAACATCCTTATCTTCCTTTTTTTTTAATTTAACTTACTGTATTATCATTTCAGTAATTAGTAGCTGATCCAAACTAAATGATGTGACTTCATAATTCCTATGTTCAATAGTTGAGTAATTTATTTGAATAACCCCATAATTATTAAATGGGAAAAAATAATTTTAACAATATTTGCTTAGGCTGTTCTAATTTTAGAATATTAAAAATAGTAATTATTAAAATCACAGGCATTTTGACAGTGGGCTTATTTTTTTTATATCAAGTCAAATTTATGGGTGTTTTAATCAGGTATTAATAAAAATAAAAAAAATGTACAAGTGAATATCATATCAATATAATTGAACAATGCAATAAGATTATCAAAGGGGGAAAAGAAAAGAATATTTGCCAATTCTTATTGTAGGATATTAAAAATGGCTACTATTACCTGGATTTTGACACTCTGGCTTTTCTTTTTTTTTATAGGCTATATCAAATAACATTTATGAGTCATCACGTATTAATATGATTTTTTTTTAAATATACAAGTGACTATCATGGAAACTTTGGGTATTCTTATTTTAGAATACTGGCTTACAAGGTTTTACTGTAAATTAACTTGTGACTTTCAGTATTGTGCCCAATTTAATATTAACATAGGCTTCTCCAATAACTCTTTCATTTAGACACTCTGACAAATTTAAATTGCAGTTACTGTATCCTTTACCAATGTAATGGGAAAATTCAATTATGGACTTTACACAGTCACTGTTTTCCAGATCAAATTCCGCTATCTGCTCACCAACATAATTAACGTTACGAGTCGCACGACAACTAAAACGTAGTAGCGTGTGGAATTAGTATTTTTTTCTCTCGCAGATTTTAGTATATTTTCTTTACAGTCCTAACCTTAACCTAACCCTAGGATAATCTAGAGGTGAAATAATCTTTTGCTAAGCGCCGATCTAGATAATTTCAACTTAAGCCATATTGGTGGGCAGATAACAGAATCTGACCCAAATAAGATAATACATATATAATATTCCAGTGCAAGCTTTCATTGCTTCACATATTTTTCTTAAGCACTTTCTTAACACAAATTCCACAGTCTCTTGTACACTAAAATGATTAAATATTTAGCAATACCTAATACAAATATAAATGTTGAACAAGCAGTTACTGGTGAAATGGAATACCACTCACTGCAACTTTTCAGTAATTCTTGAAATATATTTCAATTACTAACAGAAACAGCAAAGCAAAACTTCTCAAAAAAATAAAACTATTATAGAGTATATGAAAATCCACGATCCTCAAAGTTTTTTCTGGAACTGTGCCATTTCTTTTACAATAAAGTACAAGATCCTTAAAGTTATTCCTGGGTTGGCAACAATCCTTATTGTCTTCTTAGAATACCTGTGTTCCCCACATATTGAGATATCTTGGCTCCTGCTTTCCATTCAAGAGCAGGGATGAAAAATTTGGATGGACTGGCAGGATACACACCAAAAAATTCTAAATGCCGTCTTCATAAAGTTACAATCACAGAAAATAGCATCCTGAAATTACATTTTTTTTTTTGCAATGCTTAAATTTATTTAAATGTAAAGTGTTTACTTTTCAAAAGATGTCAGCAAAATTTGAAAAATATATCAATATATAATTTTTATTTAATCTTATAGTGATAACCATATCGATTTACGTGTAAAAATATTTGTACTCCCATTTTTTTAGACTATTTGGACTCCAAACTACTAGTAGTATATTGTGCAGGGCTTGAAATAGTCACAAAACATCATGCCCAGCGGGCATGTTGATTAAGACATCAACATGTCCCATTTCAAATTTACATGCCCCATTTTTTTTAATACTTTACTTATAATTTGTTAATTTTCTGCTCAGGTGTTTTTAAGCTAGATATAGTATGCAAGCTATTTGACTAATTTGAAACATACCTGATACATTAGAGAACATCAAAATGTGATCTTTTCTTAAATTTTGAAAATAATTTTTAAAAAAAAAAATGGTTTGTAATAATTAAAAATAAAAATAGTTTTTGTTAAGTAGTCGGAATCCTCGATGCAAACTCAGGTCCTTATCACCCACTCTCCTCACCCAAACACTAACCTAGGAAGGCCCATGGATCCCTATCCTTCAGTTTACCATCCAGTCTTCTTTTTTCACTTTGACAATCTGTCCCCCCAAGTTTTAGGCTACAGTATGAAAAGTAGAATTAACCAATTCATTTTGCATTGTTGCTCATACTAAAATCACATTTATCCAACTCCATTTAGTTATCTTGCAATTTACAATATATATTTTAAATTACAGTACCATTTGAAATTGTGGTTATAAATAACAAAAAGTAAAGCTCTGAAAAATAATGCCAATGTTATTACCTACTCAAACAACAAAGAGGCGAACCAAAACTGGAGAAAATTCCAATTCTGATGAACTCGACTCTTCTCAACTTTCAATATATTATTTCTCAACCTGCAAGTAGGCTACTACTTCTCAATCTTCAGCAAGTACAGTATTAGATTGCCCAAATGTTTCCAATCAAATGGCTGCTATTATGCCCATGGTTGCGATTAAACGATGATAGTTTTTTTTTTTTCATTGAAATAATAGTTCATAAATCTTTCAAGGCAATGTATAAGGTTAGGTCTTCTTATATAATTTTGAATTACACAAATAAATAATAAATATCAGAGCAAATTAACAAGAAGATATTAATTAGCCTCAAGTAGGCCAATACATACAAAAAAATAAAATCTTTAAATTCAAATGCAGATAATTAGAAAATTTCACCATTTTATTTTTGTACTGTGGAAAAGTAAAAATAAATCAATGTTCTAATTATAGCATAATGTATAATTAGAGTAATGGGGCAATAAAAATACATACGGTACCTGGCAAAATAAATAAATCTAGGAAAACATCTTCATTTATAAGACAAGCTACGAAACATGATAATTTTTATGAAATTGATTCAAAGTTAATAAATTGTTCAGATTCATATTTAAATATTGTCCAGAATAATGTTCAATAAAACATCATTTACAATCATTTGAAATATTTTTAACTCAAGAGCCATGACCTGTCTAATTTTTGAGAAATATTATTAGTTTGTGAAAATTAAATTAAGACTAGTCAAGAAATGGAAATTCCACCTTGTAAAAAAAAATATATTTTCATGCCTGAAGGGGTTATGCAAAATCTTTGTTATCGGCTACTTTATTTGATATGTCTGAGCAATTGCAAATTCTCTATTGCTTGAACCTATTTTTAAAAGAATCCATGCATTATTTTGCACTGTCTTCTCAATAACTAAGCTAATAAACTTCTTCCAAACTCATATATGCAATTACTGATGTCTTCTTAAATTCCAATCTCGTCAATTTTTTTCACTCTTGACCAAACAAAATGCCACACCCGTCTTTATGTTCAGTATATTTTTTGCATAAATTATCATAAATTAAATCAAACCTTAAATTATTTGAAAATAATAAATAAATTAAAAAAAAAAAACTATTTTTAAAATATAAATCATACATAATAGCCTATAGGCTACAGTATGCAGCCAACAAGGTACGTACTAGTTAGCCTATGCAATTAAATTCAAATAGATTATTTCTTTTACAAAATACAAAACTCAATCATTAAATTTTTAATCTTGTTTTTTTTTTTTCCTTAAAAAAAATAAAACAAAGTAGGCTACATCTTAACAATTCAAATACCAAATTTTCCCTATTAAAATGACCGGTATATTTGAATCACATTTCTTTATTACAATCTTCCCTTCAAATATAATCATAAATATCTTTAAATAAATTATCAAAATTACTGCTCAAAATTTAACTACTCTACTCCCCTAAATTCCAATACACCTTTCACGATCATTCATCACATCCTCACACAGTCATGACTCATGCCAAATCAAAGAATTTTATTCTATAGTAATTACGGATAGTATTTTTTCACTATGAAAATAATAATAATGGATGTTATTTATTGGCAGGAAATCAAAGTCGATCAGGTACCTGATTAACATTACATAGATTACAATCCAATCTAACTTAAAGAAGAAAGCATGAAGGCCCAGAATAAATAGAAAAAGACAAAATATAGGATTTTCAAATTTATACTTTTCTCAACCAACCTAAAAAGCAGAATTCTAATCTACATTATCTACTCCAAGTTATTTTAACTCTTTGACAGTAAAACAAACCAATGCAGATGAATAATTATAAATCCTCCTAAACACCGTCCAATTGGAAAAGTTCACCCCTATATAACAGCAAAAATAAAATAAAGTACTTCACCAAGCTAGGTAACTATTTGTGAAAGCCGTGATGAAATGTTAGCCTAATTTTAAGTGAATTTAGTGTCAACTTGAAAACAAAAATGAATACAAATAAAAACAAAACAATCATCATTATGCTTTCAGATTAGAACAATTAAAAAAAAAATAGCTACTTAAAATTTTTTGAGCAACTAGGATTTTTTTATACAAAACATAAAATGACAAAGTAATTAAAAAAAAAAAATATTTATTTTACCTGAGCCACAGTTATGCTAAGTCTACCAGTAGCATTTGGAGGGAAAAACCCAGCCATCTGTTGCTGTAAAATGTGGGCAGTTTGTTCATCTGCTGAAACTTGTTGCTGCTGCGGTGAACTTTTTATTGTAAGAAAGTCATCTGGCAAAGATAACATGACCTAGAACACATTTTAAAAAAAGGTAATAATTGAAAAATTACCGTATATCCCTTATAATTTTATGACAAGACTTTTTGCTAGTAGTAATTATTTGGTTCATATTGTAACAATTTCTTGATCTATAGGCTATTCATAAACCACTATAGGCTACTATAAAATACATAACTATATAGACATTCGACATAGACCAGCTGCTATAAACTACAAGCATTTATTATATTTCGTCAGCACCACAAGTGCTGCCACTGGTGTTACAAATAGATAATACATATCATTACATCCCCCTTTGTTTATGGTGAGATGTGAATAAACAACTTAAAAAAAACTAAAATGTTTCTGCACTAAATAAACAACTAAAATGTTCAAACACTAAAATAAACAACTAAAATAGTCTATCACATGTCCAGCCTCTTAGGTGGTTTCCTCAGGCGAGTAGACCTCCTTAGTTCACTGGCTGGCATATCCACTTTCCCACTCATCTTGACTACTTTCCCTCTCATTTTGACATCATTCCCACTCATCTTAACATCATTCCCAATTTCCCAGACTCATCCTCTGGAACCTCAAGACTTTTCCTGAAGACCTCCAATGTTCTTCTCAAATGTCTGGTATTCCTCCTAAGACCTGCTCCTTATTCAGTTTCCACTCTGAAAGACCTAGGTGTGATCTGTTCCCTGATTATAGCTTTCTGAGGCCATTGCTTGGACTCCAGATTCCTAAGCCTAACTACATAGCCGGTCTCCAATGTTGGATGTACTTTGGCATTGCGATCATAGTAATCCTTCTGTTTTTCTTTATGAGGTACCACACTTGGTTTGTCTTTTAAAAGTTGAGGCATGGTTGTTCTAATCTTCCTATTCATAAGCAGTTCAGCTGGTGATGGTCAACATTCCAGTGGTGTACCCCTATATGCCATAAACCCTAATTGCACATCATCCTTCCCATTATATTTTGTCATTATTTGTTTCACAATTTGAACAGCTTTTTCCGCTAGTCCATTGGATTGGGAATATCCAGGACTTAATGTTATATGTATAAAATTATACTATTTAGAAAATTCTTGAAATTCTCTGCTAGAGAAGGGTGGACCATTATCAGAGATAACCCTGTTTGGGATGTCAAACATAGAAAATATATTTTTNTACCCCATATGATAATGTCATCAATATAAACTTTCACTCCATCCAAGCCTTCAAATATTCCATTTATTGTTCTTTAGAAGACCTCTGGCGCTGAAGATATGCCAAACGGCATACGCATAAAACAATGACGTTCGAAAGGTGCGTTAAAAGTACAAAGTTTGGTACTTTCTTCATCTAGTGGGATCAAATAACAACCACTTTAAATATCTAATTTTGAAAAATATCTTGCATTTGCCAATCAAATTTCTATTTCATCCCTTGTAGGAATTTGAAAATGTTCTCTGCGTATACATTCATTCAGATTTTTAGGATCTAAGCAAATTTTTAAAGAACCATTTTTCTTCTCTACTATTATTAGAGAGCTAACCCAGTTTGTGGGAGTTTCTATTTTTTTGATAATTGAAATTCCTTCCATAATCATCTTTTCAAGTTCAGATTTTAATATATTGTTTAAAGCAAAAGCAATTCTTCTAGGTGTCTGTATTACAAGAATGCTATCTGATTTTAGCCTAATAGTATGTTTTTGTTTCACACAACCAATGCCTTTAAATAAGTTAGCGTACTTATCAAATATAATATTTTCAAGTTTGATTTTTACTTTTGACACTTCTGTATTAAGATATTTTTTTTTAATTAATCCTAAACTGTCACATGATTTTAAACCCAAAATAAGAATTCTCTTACTTTCTGTTACTGCAAATGTTGATATGATGGCCTTATTTTTAAATTTCACCTTTCCTGTAAAGTATCTTGAAATTCTCTGCTAGAGAAGGGTGGACCATTATCAGAGATAACCCTGTTTGGGATGGCAAACATAGAAAATATATTTTTAAGACAGTCTATTACTACCTCTGTTGTTGTAGTTTTAGGTCTAGCCACTACAGGATAATTTGAAAAATAGTCCATCACCAATATATGATTTTTTTTCCTCTCCAATGAAAAAGGTCAGTACCAACTTGGTACCATGGTGTTTGTACTATCTTTGTTTGCATCAATGGTTCCTTACTCTTCGCTCTTGCATTACTTTGGCACGCCTCACATTTCTCCACCATGTTCTTGATGTCTTTGTTAATATTATTCCATACTGATTCTCTTGCTCTTCTTTTGTACTATCTTTGTTGCATCAATGGTTCCTTACTCTTCGCTCTTGCAATACATTGGCACATGATGCCTCACATTTCTCCACCATAATTCTTGATGTCTTTGTTAATATTATTCCAATATACTGATTCTCTTGCTCTTCTTTTGTACTATCTTTGTTTCCATCAATGGTTCCTTACTCTTCGCTCATGCATTAATTTGGCACGCCTTACATTTCTCCACCATGTTCTTGATGTCTTTGTTAATATTATTCCAATATACTGATTCTCTTGCTCTTCTTTTGTTCTTCTTCACTCCTAAATGTCCTTCATGAATGTTATTCAATATTTCCTTCCGAAGTGACTTTGGTATTATTACTCTGGAACCTTTTAGCAGCAGTCCCTGATATTCAGACATATCTTGCCGCTGGTTTTGGTAAGGTCAGTTAATCCCTCAAAGTTATCTTTCTTTATAAGTTGAGCTATAATTAGTTGCATTTCAGCATCATTAGCAGTTTCAGTTTTAATTCATTCCATCATTTGGTCACCTATTGGTAGTGCTTTTTAACATGAATTTGTATGTCATTATTTATAAAACTTTCCTTTTCTCCACTCTTTATAGGCACCATTCTTGATAATGCATCTGCAATGACAACTGTTTACCAGGCACATATATTAGTTTGAATTGATATCTAAGCAAACATATTTCTGCAATATTGTGCTTTACCATTATAGCCAACAGTGGCTTATGGGCAGTTTCAAGATAAAATGGTCTGCCATATATATATATATATATATAATCATGGAATCTATCGCACCCATATACTAATCTAAGTGTTTCTTTCTCAATTTGCACATAGTGAGTTTCTACCTCTGTCAATGTCCGTAAGGCGTAGGTGACTGGCCTCTACTCAGATCCATATTGCTGTAACAAGATCGCTCCCAAGCCGTAGCTAGATGCGTCCGTCGAGACCTTTGTTTGCCTTGCTGGGTCATAAAACTGCAGTACTGGTTGCTTGTTAGCATTTGTTTAATAGTTGGTCAACAGTTCTTTATCATGTTCAGGACCCCATGCCCAACTGGTGTTTTCCTTGGTCAAGCTCCTTAATGCTGATGTGTTCTGTGATAAGTGTGGAATATATTTTCCACAGTAAGTGATCATGCCTAGCATGCTTTGTATTTCTGACTTGTCAGTTGTTCTCTTGACATTTAACACATCCTTAATTAAAGTTTTGTCAGGAGAGATTCCATCTTTTCCTATATGATCTCCCAAGAATGTCAACTCTTCTTGTGCAAAGCTTCACTTTTATTAAATGTGATCCCTGCTTCTTGCGCTCTGTGTAAGGCTTTCATCAATCTTAAATCATGTTCTTCCCTTCAGCTACCCCATATGATAATGTCATCAATATAAACTTTCACTCCATCCAAGCCTTCAAATATTCCATTTATTGTTCTTTAGAAGACCTCTGGCGCTGAAGATATGCCAAACGGCATACGCATAAAACAATGACGTTCGAAAGGTGCGTTAAAAGTACAAAGTTTGGTACTTTCTTCATCTAGTGGGATCAAATAACAACCACTTTAAATATCTAATTTTGAAAAATATCTTGCATTTGCCAATCAAATTTCTATTTCATCCCTTGTAGGAATTTGAAAATGTTCTCTGCGTATACATTCATTCAGATTTTTAGGATCTAAGCAAATTTTTAAAGAACCATTTTTCTTCTCTACTATTATTAGAGAGCTAACCCAGTTTGTGGGAGTTTCTATTTTTTTGATAATTGAAATTCCTTCCATAATCATCTTTTCAAGTTCAGATTTTAATATATTGTTTAAAGCAAAAGCAATTCTTCTAGGTGTCTGTATTACAAGAATGCTATCTGATTTTAGCCTAATAGTATGTTTTTGTTTCACACAACCAATGCCTTTAAATAAGTTAGCGTACTTATCAAATATAATATTTTCAAGTTTGATTTTTACTTTTGACACTTCTGTATTAAGATATTTTTTTTTAATTAATCCTAAACTGTCACATGATTTTAAACCCAAAATAAGAATTCTCTTACTTTCTGTTACTGCAAATGTTGATATGATGGCCTTATTTTTAAATTTCACCTTTCCTGTAATTTTACAGAGATCGTGTTAACGCATCTACACGTGTATTTCACGCTTAAAAAAATGGGAAAACCCGCCCAAAAATGTCAGATGTGTATTCGCACACATTAAAAAAAAGAAAGAAAGAAAAAAGTCAAATAAGAGATTAAATAGTAAACTACAGCTATTTTAATTTGCAATTAAATTCGTTAGAGAATGAGTCTAATTCCCTTCAATTACGATTCTTAAAAACACAATATAATACACATGAGGCCAAATTTTCCAGTAACCCAACCGACCCTAAAAAAATGAATCAACCCAAATATTTTTTAAGGTCATGTTGTACATCAACAGGATTCCACAAGAAAGCATGGAATAAATAAATGTTTTGGTTATTTCGTAATTTAATATAAATGATTTTAATCAAGTGAAATCATTTAACTTTGAACTCAAAATATCAAATTAGTCTAAAAAAAAAAAAAAAATTGACATGATTAAATAATATTGTGCAATCAAGTAATAAATAAAACTTCCTTTTACTGCCGACTGTTACCCATAATTCTTCTCATTTCTAGTCCTTTTTATTATATTTCACGTATATTAACTTAATGTCAATCAAATATATTTAATATCTAAGAACTTAGCCCCTTAGGATATAGATCTTATTTACACAGTTTAGGAAAATAATAATAAATCATCATCAAAAATATATTAAAACTAACAACAAATCAGCATGAAGTATTTACATGGTTATAAAAATAAAACAAATTAATACTTTAATTCGACATCAACTTTGTTTATTCAAAATCTAACTAACTTAGGAATGGTTGATTGCCTGAATCTCTCAGTTCTAACGAAAGATGTAAAATGCTTTCCGCATTCCTTGTTATGAGATGGCATAGATCCTCTCTTACATGGGAGATAATATTTAAACTCATCAAGAAAAGGTTTGGCCAGTTTATTCATTGCTATAGATTGACGATTCTCAAGCGATTGAAGACTCAGAACTTCCAGGGAATTATTATAGTCAATAAACTCGCCTTTCAAAATTATCTTCAAAATTCTTCTTTGCATTTTTTCTAACTCATTGCTTTGTGCTTTGGTAATTGATGATGACCACACTTCACAACAATATTCAACAGATGGTCTAATATATGTTTATTTTGTTATGGGAATAAATAAAATAAATATTGTACATATTAAAGTAAATTCAGTCAGCTTTATACTTTAAAATCCTAGCCTTGTAAGGTTGTAAGTTTTAATTACAATACTACAGTATACCTGATAAATGAACTAATAAAACAAATTAATATAAAGTCAGTAAATTATTCAACTTATCAGCCTGTCAAAAAGAAAAAAAAATTCCAACGCTAACGATCATTCAAGTACCGTACTACACTTAAGTTTCAATGTAAGTGATAATGTGAGCAAAGGTAATAAACCTTTCCAATATCCACGATGTAATTGGTCAAGAAAGACATGACCAACAACAACATACATCTTTTCAAAGCCTTTACATTACTGTGAAATTACAAAATAGTTTACAAATCCAAAAACGAATTCTTGAAGAAAATCTTGTCGACTTGAAAGATTTTTTTTTAAAGGTGACATGCATTGGATTTTTTCTTTTTTTTTATGATTTATTTNCTCCTCCCCCTTTAAACAAAAACTGTTGTTTCAGTCCGTGCGGACGTCACCAGCATAAACATTCACGACCTTCTAGGTATCAGCACAACTGACACCTACTGTCAATCATCAAATGACCAGTCAAAAAAAAAAAAAAAAATCTGACAGATGGCTTAAACATCAATAATGTGATGTATCGTCTCACAAATATTCCTGATATCTACAGTTACAATTCAGATGGGATTATTAATTATGATTATTATTATTTTATTTTTTTTAATGATGCACGAAAACCAAAGTCCGCCATTATTTGCTTACGTTAGATAACAAATTAAAACTTAATTAAATGATAATTCAAATAAATGAAAAAAATATAAATCAAATAATATGTATACAGGACATGTGGATAAATATTGATTAATAAAGGTACTGTATATCCACTGGAAGATAAGCTTCAGAATGTTTTAGCTGTTGTTTTTGTGAAAATAAAATAATGTTTATTAAAACTAAGTCTGAAATGAACTACAGTATTGTCATTTTAATCCTTAAAATTGTTGTCATTTGAAAGAAATATTGTTGATTAGTATGANTGAAAGAAATATTGTTGATTAGTATGAGTTAATTAGTTTTAATTGTATACCCGGTATCATTTAATTAAAATTTAGAATTTGTTACTTTATATTTTAATTTCGACAATATTAGACTATAATAGTTCATTATATAATTATTTTCTAGAATGTAGCGCGACTCTACCCCCTTCGATTCTAGTTTTGTAATACGATTATTTTGATTTTGTGAATGAAGTTTGTTTGTTTAAAAAAAAAACAAAAAAAATGTTTATTTAATTTCATTAACCACTTTATACAATTGGGAAAAACCTTAATGGTCTTATTAAAAAACAAACAAAGAAATGAAAACAAAAACAACAGAAATAAATACAAAACTGTACAAAAAGCTAGTTAATCTATTAATCCATTGCTTTTAATGTAAAAATATTACTGTTAGCCTGTAAAATAAAAATCCAACAAGTTGCAAAATTGAAGAAAGAAGAAAAAAAAAACATGAAGTTTTCCCACTCTTTGCAAAGATTAATAGCTTCACAAGTTAATATTCGGGTGATTCATTATTCTAGCTTTATGATGTTTTTTTTTTAAATTTATTTATTAAAAAATATAATTAACAACATACAGTAGGCTACTGTATACACAGTAGGCCTATAATGTACCATATATA
>PXIH01S0012028.1:21938-33979 GCA_003024985.2 Euperipatoides rowelli | reverse complement strand
AAAATATAAAATAATTAAAGAATACTTAGCTAAAACATCGGACTGGAAAACAAACACGTGTAGCTTCTTTCAAACTAGATGGCGCTCTCCCTTCTTTCAAACTAGAATACTTAGCTAAAACATCGGACTGGAAAACAAACACGTGTAGCTTCTTTTAAATCTCGAACCCACTTACATGAGGTTATTACTTTGACTGACTCTTTCTGAAGAACTGTATTAATCTCAATGGGTTTATTAAAAAAAAAAAGAATAAATAATGATATATTTGAATTATGAAATTATTAAATATGAAATCTTTAACTAGTGGATAATTTTAAAAATAATCACAGAATTATGGGTAATGTTAAAATATTAAAAATTTAGCTTTAAAAAAATAAGGCTAGCATCTAGATTATAGTTTCCCAAAGTGGACAAAAGTGCCCCCTAGGGAGTGTTGAAACACTCCATGGAGGGGCGTTAGTAGCCTTGTGTGCAATTGGGGGGGCGTTGAACAAAATTAAGGTGGCGGTGGAAGCATAAAGAAAGAAGATATGAAAATTTAGAAAAACGTTTTGTAAATGTTTCATCTGTTGTGTTAACGTAGAGGTAAATTTGTAGTGATTATTTTATTTTCCAAATAAACACACAAAATGTGAGTTAATATAACAATCAGTGGTCAAGTTCGGCAACATGTCTAACCCTTTAATTTTTCCTTTTTTTTCAAGCACATTTATTTATTTATGAAATTTTTACTATCAGGTGGCCTATAAATTATTTAAAATTGTATAGGAATAAACTTATACACCAGGTTCATCCTTATCATTAAGGTGATTTATAATGTTATTCATGATATTTTAATATTGTTCTTCATTATCTTAATTTTCTGTGTGTAATAAGACTGTTAATATGGTTTATTTAAAAAAAAAAAAAAATTTATAACTTCAAGGTATCTCAGTTACAACAATATCTTTCTTTACTATATTGTAGGACGAGGGTAGATAAAAGAATGTTAACTCATCACTGCATCTTTCGGTTCGTTCGCTTAAAGAAGGTACATTTCCAGGGGGGCGCTGAGTAATGTTTTTTTTTTTTTGAAAAGGGGGTGGTATGCCAAATAAGTTTGGGAACCTCTGCTCTAGATTGTTGTAGGAATTTTCTGTTAAATACACTCTAATGCCTAGCCTATATCTAGAGACAGAAGACTGTTGGAAATAATATTACTAATGTTATATGACAGTGAAAAAAAATAAAAGAAATGTGTCTTCCAAAATTTCATTCAAATCAGAGCTGGATCTAAGGGGGGAGGGGCAAAAAGGGCATCCACCCCAGACAGCACATATAGGGGTGGAAGGTGGGGAAATGAACTTTGCACTTAAAAAATATATAGTATATACTGTGTTAAGTTTTTGATATAAGGAAATAAACACGTGCGACAAAAATTAATATCGAAACAGTATTTGTCAAGCTTAAAATGATCTTAGGACTACTTTCAAGTCATAAATTAAAAGAATTGAGGAGAACATCCACCAAAATTCTAAAGAAATTGGAAGGTGGCAGAAGCTAACTTCGACCCCCTCCCCCCTCCCCAACTTAAAAAAAATGCTTAGATCCAGCACTGATTCTAGTAGCATAAAAAACAAGTGTGTCACCATACACTAGAAACAACGAATATTGCATTTTAGCATGGATGTGTAATTCTGCATCAAGTAGTGATGTGTAATGTGCAAAATTAATAATGTGCATGCAGGTTCATTTCTATTTTTTTTTTTTTTGTAGTGCAGGACCAAAAAAATAGTTATAAGTAATGTTTTGGAGGGGGCCTGGGGTTATTTAACGAGAGTCTAGAAACAAGCAATACAATTCATATTTTTAGTCACGATATTTTTTTATTTACAGTCCTAACCTTACCACAACCCTAACTCCAACTACATATTAAACCCCACTATGCCCCAACCCTATGATGATGAAGGGTGAAATAATCTTTTTTTTTTTAGTGTATTGAAATGGAAAATCTTGCTTTACTGTTGCACTTGTACGCTACTAAATTAAATATCCTAACCTCAGGAAATAAGCATTTTTAGTTATTTTTCTTTTAAAAAGATAGTTTCTTTATTAGAATAGTCTCTGAAAAATATAGAGCAAAGTTATAATAAAACCTGCTGCTGTTCAGAGAACTGTAAGTAAAAGATGCGTTATACGAGTTCAATTCATTATAACATTGAAACTACTAAATAAAATTTAAATAATATAAATACGATAGAAATCAATTATGTAACAAACAAACCATTCATAATTTCCGAGCATCGCTTTGTAAGCTTTTGGGTTGCACATTCTGAAATCAGTTAACACCTGTTTATTTTGGTAGCTGCTGCTAGAATGTACTTAAATTTTTTAAATTTTGGCTCTTTTGTAACTCGGCATTCTAGATGATGATCTGTTTTGTCTATGCCTGGAAATGGGCCAATAGCTTTGCAATAAGAAATTATGTTTTGTTTAAACGACTAGCATGCTGCATTTAAATGCAGATTAAAAACGACTAGTGTATCTACTATGATCCCCTCCCCCCCAAAAAAAGGGGTGGGGGTTGGTTGTTCCAACAGCCAAACAACAACAACAAAAAAGTTTATCAAAAATATAAGGAAGCAGTACCAGGACAGGCCTGGATTTACAGTCCCTGGCCCCCGATTAGGATGTGGGGAGGCCTGTCTACTATTCACTTGGAAACAAAAAGGCAAGTTGTTATAAAATACAAAAATAAAATGTTAAATTATTGCAACCTTAAGTGTGTGTTGAATAAATTGAGTTAAACCTCGATTGTTCATTAAAAGTAGCTTAAAAATAAATTACAGTTAACTGAATTTTATAACTAGTTTCATTTATAAGTTTGATTATTTTTAAAATAACTAGTTAATGGTCAAGTTACTAGAAAAAGTAACCGAGTTACTTATAATTTGTTAGTTTTAAGCAGAAACTTCCAAACGTTGCTTTTATGATCTTTCATATAGGTACTATACATAAAAATAAGTTTTAGTTTGAGTCTATTGTTTTCAACTTAAATAAAATGTTTGAAGAGATTTTCTAATAATATATTGTATGTTTCATTCCCTGCGATTTTTAATATACAGTATCTGCTAGTTTCAAAATTTGGCCTAGATGTCATACAGGAAATGATTTTTAGAATCAGCTAATAATAAATCCCTTTCATGACAACCTGGCAATAACTCAAAAAGTCTATTATTTACAGCATTTTTAAGAAACTTGACGTTTAATTGTATCAAGTTTAAATAATCATTTTGACAATCTTTTTGTACTAGTAAAAATATTCGATAAGTTGAAGTTTCATTTTCTAACACTGTAGCTCAAAGAATAAGATGTCTAGAGAGGTACCAGTACTTCAAGTTTTTGTAAAATGGCAAGATAAATTTATATAGTAAAACTTTCCGTTTCCAATAATTATTTTCTTTTAATCCGTTTTTAAAGGATTCTTTTTATTCCATATATACGAAAAAAATGACATATTAAAGAAACTTAAAAAAAAAAAGTAAAAATAAGATGAAAATTTAGAAAATGCAGACATCTGTGGCATTTTTTTTTTTCAAAAGTGATAAAGGTTTTAATTAAGATCAATAGTTTTCTCTTAAAATTTTCTGCAATTAACTTTACATTTTATATATAAAATTATAAAAAAATGCAAAAAAAAAAAAAAAAAGGAAGAAAAAATATTTAATAGAATCTATATTAGTCATAGCGGTTATTCATGAACTAGCAGTTCATTTTGAATGACTCATGATGTAGAATGGCTCACACTCCACTCATGAGAAAAGAACTGATTGTTTGACACCATAATTATCAAAATATTCATATAAATCAATGACAAAATTTTTTTTTACAATACTAATAGCTATAAATTTTGAAACACAAACTGAAAGTTACAAAAGTTTATAGCTCATACACAATGAGCTACCTGATTATCAACAACTCATTCTTAACGACTCATTTCAGAAAGCTCACTAAAAAGATACAATATATAACCCATCATTAGTTCACATTTTTTGTTAATTAACTCTTTTGCTAAAGATTCAAGTCTGGGATGGGGGGGGGGGGGAAATCATAATTTCCTGTGACTGAAAGCCACTTGCTTCATAACAGCATCACATTCACTTAAAAGTTGAAATTGTCAAACTCTAATATTGAGAAACGCTTTAAAAAAGATGTTGAATAAGTGAAAATTGTTGTGGTTTTCTTAACAGTTAATTTATTAATGGATTGATATATAGCAGTTCTTCTCAATTTATCGTTGCAATAAAGAAATTCTCCTTATGTGATAAATATCTTAGAAAGATAATAAAGGGATTGATAACGATGACGTTGCATTAATATCTTTTAAGCAATGTGAAAAGATGTTGACTTGTATGAGTGAAAGGAAAGATCATGTCTGCTTAGCATTCATTAATTTATCAATGCACAGATCGTAATATATTTATTATGGAAATTCATGCATAACACACGGAATGTGAGAAATGGATTAAATAATAACATAAATTATCTCAAGCCTTTGAAATGTGTTAGAGGCCTAGACTAATTATATTGATTGGTTAAAGTATATTATCAATGTTATTTTCAACTTTTGTCGATTAAGTTTATTTTGCCAAACAAAATATGTTTAATTCATCAAATTTTCTTATTTCACTTCAAAAGGTGTGAAAATATAAGTTTTATACAATGTTAGAAAATAGTGATGACATCATCTTAAACACAAATTTAAGATGATGTAATAGATGAAGTAAACACCAAGTGTTTGCTTTGATTTCTGTTTAAGATGATGTAAGAGGTGACATATTCGGCCTTCTATAACATTGCATAAAAGATTTTCGCACCTTTTTAAATTAAATAAGAAAATTTGATGAATTAAATATACATATTTTTTTTGCAAAATAAAACTAAATCGTCAAAAGTTGAAAATAGCTTTGATAATACACATTAAATTATTTCCACCGAGTTATTGAATATTCCTTGCATAATTTTTATTTTTTAAAGCAGGAGTTTATGATATTCAACGAACTAATGATTAGCACAAATTAAATATTTTAGCATAAAAATCTGTATGACCTTACATATGAGTTGCTAACACTCTGTGCAAGTAATTAGCATCCTTACAATTTTTACTATCGCTATAATTTAAATTATAATACAGGGTGTACATAATAGACCTGTGCAACTTTAAACCTTGCTAAAAATTTAACTGACATCACAGACATTCTGGGGAGGGGGGGGGGCATTTAAAAGAGGCTGTTCATAACATGTTTCCCCTCTTTACAAAAAATAATTTAAATAAACGCTATTTAAATGAAAATGTATGTGAACTCGTAAACGTTTTATTGTTTCTTAATAGATTCGTTCTGGGTAACCGGCGCTACAATCGTCAGAATCCCAAATGCTGGAAAAGTCTTATATGTCCTGTGCAGTTACGAGTTTCAATCTTGGGTGAAGTTTGATTAGGATGCTGTGCCACCATATTGGATATTAATTGTTCAAAATAGACTTAATGCTACATTTTCCAAAAGACGGATTGGACAGGCCAGTATGACCCCGGGATTACCACAATTGCTGTACCTAATACCTTTAGTCCTTTTACTGTGGTGTTATCTCACGAATAAAGACTCAACACCAGTATCTAATTTCAAGACTTTGAAGACGAGAATAACAGATGTTATTGTGACTGTCTCCAAAGAAATGTTGGACAAAATATGACATACATGGAATATGGATCGGCTGTGCTCCAGGACATCAATGGTACTCATGTGGAAAATCAACTTTATGTTTACTTACATTTTGCCACAAACTGTTTGTTGCTATCTATAATGTTTTTGTTTTTTTTTAAATAGTTTTTGCTAATGTTAGAAAGATTTTATCCACATCACATACTATGATTTAATCAACCGCCAGCAAGTTTGATCTAGTCTAGTTGCCAGTTTATGATATTTACTGTTTAAAGTTTATACAGTTAAACCATCAGTCACCATTGAATTAAAAAATATTTTGTGCAAATACTACTTTTTAAAATAACATAAAATAATTATAATAATAAATAGTGTGGTAATATTAAAAATATAGTCAAGTTATTAAAATTCATTAGGGCTTAAGCCTACAGATTCCCACAACTGTACTTTACTAAGTATGGCTAATTTCAAAACAAAGTTTATTTTTGTAACACCAGGTGGCATGTTTTAGTAAATAAAATTGCTAACATTCAAAAGAAATTTGAATGACTGCGGAGAAAAGGTGGAGCCTACAATCATCGCATTGCCATCTCACAATTATTTTTGATTGTCACTTTATAAAAATTTAAAAAAAAAATACCCCCGATACATGGCTTAATGACTGACGATAGTACTATGATGTATGAAATATCACCACAAAACAAATTGTGTTGTGAAAACAAAGCCAATATAGAGCAAACAATGCTTTTTCTTTTTGAGCCTACAGTGTAAATTTTTGTTTTTAGATGGGGAATCTGTTTCCATTTTTTTTTTTAAAAAAAGCAAGTTTCCAGCTTAAAATAAAATTCTTATTTGGTGAATAGCGTTATGAGTGGGGTGGGGCGCTAATGATTTACTTTTGTATTAGCCCGATACGCTAAAGTGGAAAAATGTGGGGGAAGAATTTAAAATTACATGGACCATAAAATTTTGTCAAATCATTATTTACTAGCTAAAATTAAGGCCCTTGTGAATTGGAATACAACGGGCCTCTAGATATCCTCCATCCCATGAGACCCCTTCAACCCATCCCTCGTCCCCCCCCCCTAATCCTAAAATCATTTTANGAATTGGAATACAACGGGCCTCTAGATATCCTCCATCCCATGAGACCCCTTCAACCCATCCCTCGTCCCCCCCCCCTAATCCTAAAATCATTTTAGAAATGATTAAAAATATAAATCTCTTAATGAGAGAATGTATGTTTCAAAATATTCAAATGAAAAAAATATATGGTTTTTATTATCACAATCTGTATTACAGTATCCTATTGTTTAATAATAATAATAATAAATGCTAATAATAATAATAATAATAATAATAATAATAATAATAATAACAACAACAACAATAATAATAATATTTTTTAGCTAAATGCATGAAATCAAACTGATAAACATTAGTAATAAACGCTAATAATATCTAAATCTAAGAATGTGAAATCACAGCCTGTGAAAATCTTGCACATGCGCTTTTCTATAAAGGTGACTGACCATTGTCATTTTATTATATAGGATTTGTTAATTATGTTGTGATATTGTGTAGAGTAGCACAAGATTAAAGAGCTTTTTTTTTTTAAAAAAAAAAAACTATATATGCCAACAAAATACAAAATTCGTCATTAGAGAAATCAAAATCAAATATTTTAATAAATTAATATTTCTTTTGGCAAGAGTTTACTTTCAGGACCCCCCCCCCCCCCCCCCCCAATATTACCACCTAAACTGGCGTTAGAATAGTAACAAAACACTGATGAAGGGGGTCCAGAAAGTAAACTCTTCCCTTTTTATATAATTACAAGTGCAGCAATAATCTGTTTCTACAATATACTTCTAAACATTCATTTTATTTTTTAAGACTAAACCAATAAGTAATAAGGCATTAAAATAAAAGTCAGAACATAATTTAAAAAAACTGACTATTATAAAACAAAGTAATGTTTCAAACGTTACCAGGATGCAGTAGGGTAGGTGGGTGAATGGTGAGGAGAGGGTGAATACATATATTCCTGTTATAAGACCTCATGCTGCATGGTTGCAATAGGATGAAAGGAGATCATGCTTATTTCCCTGTGCCTGGGGTCCTGAGTTATATGGGTGGGACGGGAATGTTTGCTTTCTTGTTCTGCTGAATTTCACAAATTAGTTCAAGACTTTACAATTTTTATCTCCCCCCCCCCCCTTTTTTTTTTTGCCAATATAAAAACACTGGGGAAATGTACTGCACATTTCCTTTAATGAGAATGTTACTGAGTGAATGTCAGTAATTAAGTGACAAAGTTATTTCATTTTACCTGAATAATTTCTACAAGAAAATTCTAATCTCACATAGTATAGAATTAGTAAATGAGATCAAATTTGATACAAACTTGCTAGCAAAAACCTTTACTTCTTTTAATTACAAACCCAAACTGAATGAACTACTTGTTATTCCACACACACAAATATAAAATAAATCTTGAAGAAACAAAAGAAAAAATAAACCTATACATTAACTAAATAACTATACATATTGAGAAAGGCCCAGAATTTCAAATAAAATTATAATATTTAAAGTGTATTATCTATCAGTGTTAATTTTAACAAGAACTTCATCATGATGATATCATTCATTGTTTTTAATTTCCCATAATTACAGATCTAGTGTCAAGGACGTTCACAGTGGGGAGAAAGGGGGGCAGCTATCCCACCTGGAAAAATTAGATCAACCAAAAATATAAATATTTAATATAAAGTTGTCAATCTTTAATAATATTACAAGTGCGAAGTATCTATTAATGGTTATCATAATGCCCATACAAACAAAAAAAAAAGCTTAGCAAAATATTTACAATCAAAACCAAAAATTTTCNCCCCCCCCCCCCTGAATTTTTTTCTGCGGACACCCTTGTCTAGTGTATGATATGACAGGAGAAATTCCATATGATTTTAAGAGATCAATAATGATAACCATACCTAATAATAGTAATAGTCTAGATTGTAGTAACTTTAGAACAATTAGTATCATAACACATACAGATAAGATATTATTAGGAGTTGTTCTAAGAAGACTAAGAAATAAAATTGAGGAAAATCTGTCAGATGACCAATATGGATACAAAGCCAACAAAGGAACTAAAGATGGAAGCATTGAATTGAACACCATAGCGTTAAAGAATCATCAAAGACTGTACAAAGAATTTGTGGATTTTGAGACAGATTTTGACAGAGTTGATCATAAGAAACTGGCAATTATATTGAAGAAGATAGAAAATGATGCAAATGACTTATAAGCAACTGTAGAAAAGACAAACAGCAGCATTTAGGATAAATAATAAGTTCACTGAATGATTTGAAGGAAACTGTTGCTTAAGACAAGGATGCCTGTGGTCTCACTCATTTTTCATATCATATCATATACCCTATAGTGAAGAAATCATCAATGAAGACTAAAAGACATTGAGGTGATAAAAATAGGAGGAATGAACTTTAATAGAATAATGTTGCTGACATTGCCTTTCTCAGTGCAAGTAAGGCTGAGTTGAAAAGAGCCTTGATATAGAGATTAATATAATTGCAGCGGAATACAGATTGAAATCAATATACGAAAGACAAAAACACTGGTGATTGGTAACAAAGAAAACATTAAATGTGAGATCGAAATTGAAGGAAAAATAGTAGAACAAGTGAAAGAATTTAGATATTTAGGCAGCTTGATAACAGAAGATGGAAGAGCCACAAAAGAAATCCGAACAAGTATAGGAATGGCAAATCTGCATTTTGGAAACAAAAAGAACTTCTAAGAAGAGATGTTAACAAACATTTAGAATTGAAGATGTTAAAATGCTGTGTATGGTCAGTTTTCTTATATTGATGTGAGACTTGGACTTTAACCAAAAGACTTGGAAAAGAAGATCAATTCTTTTGATATATGGTGCACAAGAAGAATGTTGAAAATACTATAAAAGTCATGTTACAGTATTTTTTTCTTCTCAAATAATAACAAAAATTGAACTTTATATACTAGCACAATAATATGCAAGGCGACGGAGATTAGCACAATTAAATACTTTTTTTTTTTTAAAATAATAATATTGTTTTAACACACTGAGTTTTCACTTTTTTATGAATTAAAAATAAAATAAAAAAATAAAATTTTATCATTGTTACTATTTGTTATAAGAATATGCGTTATTAACCCTCCAGGAGCGCATCCCGCTACTTCGACATGTGACTAATTCATAACAATTTTGAGCATCCCGCTATTTCAGCGTGATGAAATTTTTTTGCTTTCTTCTACTGCTTATCCCGTGTTTTTAGCATTTAACAGTTTCATTCACCTAGTTCTAGCTTTAATCACTAGATGGCACTGAAGAATGGATTTCTAGTAAGAATTTAATTACATTATTATAATTTTGCAGAATATGTAATGTATTTCCTATGGGGAAATATTTAGAAATTTTTGCATAATTTTTAAAATATTGGCTAATTTTTATATTCTGAAGTGTAAATTTTGTATATTTTGTAAAGTATTTTATATTGTAAACTATTTATAAAAAAAAGTACAATTTAAATACACATTTTTAGAAATTTTTTTGTCAAATAATTACACAGCTGCGGTGTTAAGGGATGACAAGTCATAGCTATCATGAACAAAAAAATTATTATACAAAGAAACCTGCTTACCTGTGCACGACCTTGAATTTGTTTTCCATCATTCAAATGAAGCCACGCATCCCAACGATGCCTAAAGAAGAGAAGTTTATTCCATTCATTTAATTTAACACGCTCAAGGCTTCTAATTAATCCAATTCCAGACCCACAATCAAACCTAAAAAAAATGAAAAGAAGAATGGTATAGTAGATGCAATAAAATGCAAAATATTATGAATTTACAGCCAGAACATACACACATTACTATACCGATAGGATAGTATGTTTTGTTGAAAACATTTGAAAAAAAAAATATATATATTTTTTGAAATTTAAAATAAATTTATTTAGTGTATATTTTACTCTTTTGACCCAGATATATACAAATTTGGATCTGCTGGGCTATAAAAAGTAATTAGTGTATGANTATGCTAATATCAGAATTGGACCACTACAAAATGTCAAATTTGTTGCTCCATTTCCTGGTTCCAAATGATATATTGTTTATACTATACTTTGAAAACACATATGAATGAGTAGGATAATATGATGAGTCTAGAACAATCATATCATTTATGGTCAAGAGAACATTGCTCCCCCACACCCCAAACTTTGGACTTAATTACGACATTCAAATTATGGTCAATTGTTACTTAAAATCCCTCCCCCCTATTTCCCTTCATACGCTTCAGAAGTTGTATTCCAAATTTTAATATTATTAGATTCCTTCCCACACATGTTCAATTCAAAGTTTCAAGAATTAAAAATCAACATTTAGTAGCCAATTCTGAAATGAAAATTTAAAATACAAATTTAATTTGAACAAATTTAAATATTCATTACATCGTCTAGCTTTTGTTGTTGAAATTTAAAATAGTAGAAAAATAATTAATCTTAAGTTTTCTCATTGAATAGCAATCAATAGTGATAAACAAAATAGATCACAACTTTATTTAACGATTTCTGCATGACGGGCACAAATTTGCACATGAGTGCTTTTCATGCAACTATACAAGAGCTTTTGCCATGAAGCGAAGCAACTCTACACAAATGTATTTCACTTCGAAGATACTACTTGCTTCTCAGACAAAATACAACTCAGTGCTAAGCTGAGAAGAGAAGATTTGAGTGAAATTAATGCATTAGCTGATTGATTGGTGTAGAAAGATATGGAAATGACTATGCTTCTGCCAACTTAGTTTTTTTTCAAGTGCAGTATGCAATGCAAGTTTTTATAACTGAAATAGAAGCTGAATATATACACTGTAATACTATTATATTATACAGTGTACATATAATGTATATATGTACATATATATATATATACTGTTTATATACAGTACATGTATATACACAAAGTTTGTAGAGCTTTTTTAATATGTACCATATAACATGCCTATAATAAACCTAGTTACACAGTTATTTTAGATGGACATCGTATTTCATATAATAAACGTTCAGACATCAAAATGTATCATCAAATTATAAATTCTAAAACCAGCAAGGCAATGTGCATTTATTACAGGTATTTTATGATATAGCGATACATCACCCAGCTCTATTCTCTAGTAGTTCAAATCCAAGATATAAGCAGGAGTAATAGCTTATTAGTGATAAATTTCACTAATTTAATTCAACACACTGTGTATTTGCATTAGAAGGCACAACATCG
>PXIH01S0012021.1:11049-21597 GCA_003024985.2 Euperipatoides rowelli | reverse complement strand
AAATAAGGAAGATTTTCACAAAAAATAAGGAAGATTTTCAATAAAAATAATCAAGATTTTCACAAAAAATAAGTTTTTCACTAAAAATAATGAAAATTTTCACAAAAAATAAGGAAGATTTTAACAAAAAAATAAGGAAGTTTTTCACAAAAAATAATGAAAATTTTCACAAAAAATAAGGAAGATTGCAACAAAAAATAAGGAAGATTTGAACAAAAAATAAGGAAGCTTTTCACAAAAAATAAGGAAGATTTTCACAAATAATAAAGATTTTCACAAAAAATAAAAAAGATTTTCACAAAAAGTAAGGAAGATTTTCACAAAAAATAAGGAAGATTTTCACAAAAAATTACGATTTTCACAAAAAATTACGATTTTCACAAAAAATAAGGGAGATTTAAAAAAAAATATAGAAGATTTTCTCAAAAAATAAAGAAGATTTTCACAAAAATAAGGATGATTTTCACAAAAAATAAGGAAGATTTTCACAAAAAAATAAAGATTTTCACAAAAAAATAAGGAAGATTTTCACAAAAAATAAATATTTTCACAAAAAATAAGGATTTTTACAAGAATAAAGATTTTTACAAAAAATAAGGAAGATTTTCACAAAAAATAAGGAAAATTTTCACAAAAAATAAGGAAGATTGTCATAAAAAATAAAGCAGATGTATCAACATATAAATGATAATTTTCAGTTTAAGTCATTACCAGTTTAAACTTGATATTAGACATTTAATATGAAATATCTTTACAGTATTAATAACAACAAACTGTAGGTCATATATGTTTGCTGTATAATAAAACCATTAGTACTTATGAAAACATAGATTGTTGCTGACATCACCATATTTGATGGATAATTTGGCAGTTGAAGTAGTTTTATATTATTTTGGTTTTCCAAGAAAAAATTATCTGCATGATTGATTGAAGTTGAGAAACACTTGTATTTCAGCTTTTATCAAGTTTACACAACACACATTTCTTACATCTGACAATGAAAATACTTTTTTTAAGAAAAAAAAATGTAGAAAAGCCTCAAATTACAGAAGATGTATTTTAAGGTAAAAAATGAAAGAATACAGAAAAAATGTACAATCTGGCAACTTTATTTGCACCTGTGATGACTTGAACTGTTCAAAGTTACATGAAATTCGGCATAAGGTTTTTTTCAACATTGAGAAACTCAGCCCTGTACATACTGTACATCGATAAACTAAGTCTCATATCCAGTAATCATAGATACAGTATGTATGGTACCTAGTTTTATTTACATTTTTATTAAATCTGAATTCTAACCCAATTAATCGATTAAAACATTATTCTCAGTCCAAATAAGTTATCAATGTAAAAAAAAAATGTATCCTAACTCAAGTAAGAACATTTTTAATTTAAATTTTATGATTTTATTATAGTTGAATTGTAAATACTATTACTTTATGTGATTTTTAACATGTAGCCAATGGCAAATATCGTTTTGTTTAATGTTATTTCACTTACAACATGTTTTCCAATAACTTAATCGTGCTCTAAAAACAAGTAGCGCCCTCTAGTGCTACTTGTGACACTTTGTCTCACTCTTTTTCCCTGTCACTGTAAATACTCATTTATACTTTTACAGAACAGTTTTCCGATCCATTTCGATCAATTTCATAAATGAATATTTATGCATAAATTTGTTATAATTTGCTCTATATGATAGCCAATCATATTCCTCTTCCGATTTCCAACAGTTGTGATTTTAAGTTTTAAGCGTCAAAATGAATTCCGATAAACATCTAGTAATATGTAAAAGATATTAGTTTTACTTTATTGCTTTACGAAAATCCATGTTCAAATACGCTGTTTTCAAACTAAATCAATTGGGAGAAAAACAACAGTGTGCTGCCCTCTACTTAGGAAACCAAAAATATGATTGGATAAATGGCTAAATAAGATGGAGTCAAATGGATAGGTCTATGTAAATATTGAATTTATTCAATAATTTATGGATGATGATGGATTGCTGTCCATCTTTTAATTGCGCATGATGACTGCATCAGTGAGCATGATGATCAAAGGGAAAGCTATCTGAAAATTTAAAATGGTCATTTTTAGGAGCACGGAAGAAAAAAATTAAATTGAAAGCATGGAAATAACTGTGGATCCCAAAATATTCAATCGATTAATGGATCAATGTCCTGCAGTTCTCTTCATTGTATCTTTCTGATAAATAAATTTCCGATTGGTTTGTAAAGGGATGTAGCTTTTTTACAGGTGTAAATTAATTCTGGGAAAATTATTCTTCTGCATACAAAATTCATGCCAATGTTGAGTTCAGCTTCTAATCGAGAAAAACAGCAAAAGCCGTTAAAGATTCCATATTGAATGCAGAAGAAAAAAAGAAAAGTCGATTGCATAGTCATTTACATGTCTTTCCATATTGATCAATCTGCTAATGGATTGAATTAACTCGACTTTTCTCAACTTAGAACTGAATTGCATCTTCTACAACAGGAAAAATATCTTAGAAGGAAGGAAAACATGATGATTGTATAGAGGGCGCTTTGCTTCCTAGTAAAAGCTCTTGGAAAGTTTGATTGAAAACTTCCACATGTCACACAGAAAGGTTAAAAAAGCCAAGGGGTAGTGGCGCAGAGGGTTGAGGGCCAATGGATAGTGGCGCAGAGGGTTGAGGGCCAAGGGGTAGTGGCGCAGAGGGTTGAGGGCCAAGGGGCAGTGGCACAGAGGGTTGAGATGCGCTGCTTCGTATTCTTGGTAAAAACCCAAGCTAGTGACAAGGGTTCGCGGCTTGAGCTGCCCGGCCTCGCTTTCAATCTGACTTTCTTTGTGAAAGACAGAAAGAAACAAGGTGCTTTCAACACAGTAGTTCTTATCACTTCGAGGTTATGTTCCACCGCTTGCGTAAGGCAACACAGTTACATAACGAGTAGATATGATATCACTGAACTACCAGTTGAAGAATAGCGAGAAGTCAGTATCGAGATCATAGATACTGTAAATAGTGTAAATAAAATTGTAAATAGATTAAGTTAATATACTGTAAATAGTTTCCATCTGAAACGATTCGCCTTTCCCGTCAGGCGGGTATTTGTGAATAAGCCAAAAAAAAAAAAAAAAAAGAAAGGTTAAAAAAAGATAAGCTTGCATATGATATAAGTATATAAGTGAAAGAAAAGATCATACTTGCTTGGCATTCCAATACTTTTCAGTGCAAAGATTTCAATATATTTATTACAAAATTGCAGAATCCCTGGGTCTGAATAACTGTATACCTCACAATATTTTAAATCTTTTTTAAAGTGTTTTCTTTTTCTCTTAATTCTTTTGTTATATGCAATACTTTGCATTTCTTAAAAAAAAAAATTAAACGCCGGATATTAATCCATTAATCCTTGAATGTAACATAAAAATCATTACAAGTGTAATTACAATCCATCAGATGTTTTTTCTTGTATGTTACAATTTCTTTTTCTTTTTATGCATAGACGTCACTGCATTTTTCACCTTTCCCAAACATGTAGGCATCACCTTTGGGCAGACTTCAACATTTTTGGAAAATTGAGCTAAAATCTTCCAGATAGTGTTTGAAAATTTTGTTTTTATTTGTTTATAATTATTTTTGGTAGCTGAAAATATTACACTCAATCTCCATCCTTTCAACATTTGAAGAAATCACAATCCAACAATCTCTTTGCACCACAGAGAGTTCTACATGATCATAACTCTTCCAAAAATAGATTATTATCACTACACTAGACATTCACCATTCTTGTTAATTAACATAGTAGTTTTTAAATTTAGTTTATGTGTTTATTTAAGTTTTGGTTACAGAGATGTTGCTGCCCTTTCATCTGTTTAAAAATAATAAGTTTCTTTCTTTGAGTAGATTCCTATATTTTTATTTCTCTTTTTGGCTCGAAGGACATGGTACATCTAACATCCAACTGAGATGAGACATTGTTTTAAAACATATTTTGATATAAATTTAAACAATGGATAACAGTTAAATCTTTCCCTCTATTATGAAATGATTATTTTTGTTGAACAATAGGAAGAACAAATACGGTTCATAAATAATTCAATTCGGTGCCGCACTATAAAATAACAAAAACTTTAACAATAATAGGAAGAAGAAAAGCCAACTTGTACAGTATATTAACCTATATTTAGTTATTCAATAGTGTTTGTATCTATATTTATTTTGAAAATAAATATAATAAGAAAATGTTAAATTTTTGTTGGTCAACACTTTTCTTTTTCTTCATTTTCCTCAACTCCTAACCCCAAATTCACAGTACCCACTTTGAAAAATAGTACATTAATACATATCCAAAAAAGGATTTCTAGCTTCAGTTTAGAACCTGAGTCAGAAAAGAATAACAGTTTACCATTAAGACGGATTATCCTTCTTTTTGAAGGATAATTTATAATATCAAACATATCTCTTACTTCAATAGAGTATCAACCTAGATCTTACATTATATGGCAAAAGACATTTCATTGTAAATATATGATTTACATTCATAACCTGTTTTGTGAACTGCTCTACCCGGTTTACCCTGTTTTCTGTGATCACAGGATGTCTGGCAACCGCAAAGGATGGGTTGTAAATGGCTTCAATGTTTACCAGTGAGTTACTGAATATGATGTAAAAAACCACAATCTAATTGGTGTTTTATTTTATATTTTTGGTTATAAGGAATATATACAGTAAAACCCCTTTAGTCCGAATTAATCTGGACCAAGACCTGTTTTGACTGTCGAGTTGTTCGGATTATACAGAATTTCTATATAATCCATATAAAATTTTTTTTTGACCACATGTAAGTCTGATATCCAGATGCTTGATACTATTGTCTGGAATTTTTTTTATCACATGGTAGGTCTGATATATAGATGCTAGATACTATCATCTGGATCTCAGACCACCATTGTCCTTCAGCCTATTAGACATTAAAAAAACCTTTTTTTTTTTTATTTTTTTTGTTCAGTCTAGGCGGACATTTCAGGCTGTAGGGGTTCGAACTGGTGGGGTTTTACTGAGCCATAGACAACCAGACTTATAGCACTGTTTGAGAATGATCTAAAACGTCTAGATGAATTACTGAATACAATTAAAAAACAGCTTTCTAATAATTTGTGAATGTATTTTTAGTTACAAGAATAGACAGACTACCAGAGAGATGCAATGATTAAAATGATTTAAAACCTTAATCTAAGACTTACTGGATATGATATTAAAAAAAAAAAAAAATAAAAGAAAAATTTTTTTTTTAGTCAGTTGGGTGTTTTTTTTTAAAGTTATATGTGAACAACAGAAAAATTTCCCACTTTATTGTTATAGATAACATATATCATATAGAGCAAATATTTACATTTTTTTGTGCATAAAATAATAAAGTCATAAGTTACTTATATCACACACAAACACACACAAAATACTGTATACAGAAACACAGACCAACTTACTGTAGAAATATGAGGTGAATTAAGTGAAATATTTCTATTTTATTGAATTTATGTAATTGAAATATGGTTTTAAGATTAAATAACATCAACAACTTATTTTCTTATTAGTTTAATATTAGACTTATGCAGAATTAGTTAAGATTGGAATTTTAATTAATCGTGATTTGAAGTTAAACGTAAAATAACCCCATTCAACATCAATCGCCTAAAGCTACCATTAACATTCAATATAGAATCCTGTAATATTTTACAACTCATATAAAGGGACAAATTAAGTTATATTTTCATCCAGACATCAATAAGAGAATGAATTAATAGTTTATTATATAATCATAATAAAATGGCTCTAGTCAAAATAGACATATTACAGTATGGAGGAAACCAGTATTGTTGGAACAGCTCTGCAGATAAATATTTGTAGTCTGTTAAACAGAAACGTTAAAAACTATTTTAATGTTTGGTATTGGCAAAAGTTTAATATCCTCGAAAACATGCTGGAACCTATTTTTCCAGATGGAAAAAAAAGCAAACAGTTAATAAACATTGTTTAATCTTGTTTCTACAATCAACTAATATCACATTGTACACATTTTGATATCTATTAGTATCAACTTGGAAGAGCTTATCAATGCAATTTCTCGCACTTAGAAAATAGGGACAACCGAAGAAAAGATGGTTCAAATGGTTCAACTCTTCCGCAGCAGAACAAAATGAATTAATGAGTTATAAACAATTTTTGTCAATTAACTAACATTATTTTTTAGATTTTTAGTGATAATGAACTGCTTAAGTAATTGTGGAAAGGACTTTAAGTGGAGGATATAATTATGTATTGTATATATTTTTTCATCTGTTTGAAGAATACTGTGAAATAACTAGTTTTTGCAATATCATCTTACTATGTTTATCCTTTAACTACTAACCCAGACATTATTTTTTATTTAAAAAGAATCATATCCTTAATTGAATTTAGGTCTCTATCTCCCTACTATTATATTTTATTATTTTAATTTTAGTTATCAAAGTAATGTTGTATATATTTTCTGTATATCATTAAAACCAGTAAACAATAAGATATATCATTATAAAGCTTACCTTTAGGTGATAGGTCATAACCCACACTCATCACATGACATCCTAATGGAACCAATGGTAAAGCAATAAAATCGTAAATATCATGACTGAAAAACAAAATTAATTCCATTAATTAATTTCATTAATTAATATAAACCTGATCAAACTTGTGTAAATTCGATCAAGACATACAAAATTCAACAAAAGGAAACATTTCTTCTCTATGAAACATTGAATAAGATTGACTTTTATAATCCTTAAAGTTTATTTGTGGTAAAACTTAGGCAAACATACTTGAAGGCAATTATTATTGCTGAAAAGGGACAAGAGGAAAGCTATATGGGGGACTGGTTTAAGAACAGTTATTACACGATGTAGGAGGGGAAGGGGTGAAACAATTATTGTTTATTTCCTTATTGTGAACTTTCAAATACAGTCAATTAGGTTAACTCATTTTGTTATTTAATAAATATTACTTTGACTACCAATGCATAATAATAGACCTAATTATTATTAGTCAAATCTTATGAATTGATAATATAGATAAATATTTATATTAAAACTTAGATATGATTATACAAATATCAACTAAAGTCCAGTCAAATTAGACCTTTTAGGGAAGAAAATTAGCAATAAGCTGATTTTTTGCAGAGACCTTCCTGTCACCATTTTATTTAACATAGGCTACTAAAAGTCTCCACCGATCAGGTGTGTGCTTTGGCCACCATATTGGAAAATAGCGACCATATTTTTTTTTTTTTTTTGCATTTTTAGAGAAAATGGTAGCCTACACGACAAAAATACCATAGATAATAATTGTAGAGAATAAAATTCTCTACAAAAAAAGATTAATATCACTTTATGGCAACAAATTAGTGTTTAGCCATAAAAAAAAAACCTTAGGAAAATTGTAATTTGTATGGTAAAAAACAGTAAAATTGCAATTTGAATGGTTAAAAAAAAAAAAAAAAAACCCAGTAAAATTGTAATTTGTATGGTAAAAAACAGTAAAATTGCAATTTGAATGGTTAAAAAAAAAAAAAAAAACCCAGTAAAATTGTAATTTGTATAAATGCCGCAAATCTTTACCTCAATATCCACTTACACTATTCGCCATACTTCTGCAATAAGTTTTTTTCACTTTAATATGTTAATGAAAATTGTATTTAGAATGTATATAGTTTGGTTATATGTAGGTCTACTCAGAATTGTTTTAACAATTAAATAGAAGTGTGTAGGATAGTANAGTCATCTTGGAAAAGACTCGGATGCATATAAAATACAAAATGTTTAAGTTTTTCATGTATGTTTCTATACAAGTCATGATCTCACTTTCAGTCAATCAGTCTTCTTGCAAAAGACCCTGAATAATATAAAAAAAGGGAAATGTTTAAGTTTTTCATGTATGTTTCTATACATGTCATGATGTCATTTCCAGTCAGTCATCTTGTATTTTTTGAATTTTAACTAATGATGTCACTCATGGATAGTCATCTTGGAAAAGATGTGGATGCATATAAAATACAAAATGTTTAAGTTTTCATGTATGTTTCTTTACATGTCATGATGTCATTCAGTCAACTTGGAAAAGACCCGGAATAATATAAAATAGGAAATGTTTAAGTTTTTCATGTATATTTTTCTATACATGTCATGATGTCATTTCCAGTCAGTCATCTATAATTTTTTGAATTTTAACATATAATGATGATGATGATGATGATGAATATTCATCTTGGAAAAGATGTGGATATGTATAAAATACAAAATATCTAAGTTTATCATGTATGTTTCTATACATGTCATGATCTCACTTTCAGTCAGTCTTCTTGGAAAAGACTCGGAATAATATAAAATAGGAAATGTTTAAGTTTTTATTGTATATTTCTATACATGTATTATTCTACACATGTCATGATGTCATTTCAGTCAGTCATCTTGGATTTTCTGAATTTTAACATATAATGATGATGATGTCACTCATGAATAGTCATCTTGGAAAAGATGCGGATGCATATAAAATACAAAATGTCTAAGTTTTTCATGTATGTTTCTATACATGTCACATGATCTCACTTTCAGTCAGTCAGTCTTCTTGGAAAAGACTTGGAATAATATAAAATTGGAAATGTTTAACTTTCCATGTATGTTTCTATAAATGTATTGTTCTAAACATGTCATGATGTCATTTCAGTCAGTCAGTCATCTTGGATTTTCTGAATTTTAACATATAATGATGATGATGATGATGATGATGTCACTCATGAATAGTCATCTTGGAAAAGACCTGGATGAACATAAAACACGAAGAATGGCTAAGTTTTTCATGTATTGTTCTATACATGTCATAATTACGCATCCCTCAATTATCTTGAAAAGACAGAATAAGTGATTTAAGCTAGTAAATCTAAGTCTTACATTCAAGACTAAGCTTACATGAACTTGAGTCGTAGGGATTTTACTAATAACTTTGTTTGTGTAGCTAATTATATTATGCAAGAATGTAATCGCAAAAGCTTACATGAACTCGAGTGATAGGGATTTTCTAATAACTTTTTGTGTAGCTAATTATATTATGCAAGAATGTAGTCATCAAAGGTCAATGTGTCACATGCTGTATCTTTTTACTGTAGTGAAGCAAAGAGCATCGGATTACTTGTCAGATTTGAGGCCCTAAGTTTTTTTAAAAAAAATTGATATGAAGTAAAATATATATTTGCTTAGATATAGGAAGAAAAATTAAGAAGAATGATATAAATCTCAAATTTCTATCATATATTAATCTTGAGATATCTTTTTTTAGTTTTTTTGAAAGTTCCATTTTCTTTTAGCAAAATGTAGTTTGCTAAATAATGAATGCAAAAGTATTATATTTAATACTATTTGTACATAAATAAATACATAATTTAATTTGTTTACATTGAAAATAATGATTTTTTAATATTCCAAATGTCCCCCATATCACATTTTTGTTAGAATTTTGTTTTTAATATTTATTTTAATAAAAAGGTGTTCATTCCCCGATAGTAAATTTTACAAAAGCTACAATACATAAATACTGATCAAAAAATTAGTAATAATAAGTGAGTAAGTCCCCTTAGATCAATCATATACTCCATTAGAATGTTATGTACCATCTGAGATATGTTCAGAAGAACATGGTGAGAGAAAATAGAGAGAGAGAGAGAGTTTGATGTTTGAGAACATATCTCAGATGAGCTTCTCATTTTAATGTTATGAGAGGTTTAGGGTGAATATTCACCATTTTATTAAATTTTTCTTTAAAAAAATGGGTATAGAGTAAAAAGTTAAGTACTTTACATATTGATTTGTATACCTTAATGATGATGTATCCGGTTGAAAATTGGATGCAAGACCTTTTGGGTATAGACTATATAGGTATTAAATATTTAGGTTCTATGACATCATGGGTGGGTGTGGCACTTCGGTAGAAATAGAAAAATCTTAAAATTGAATAAAACTTAAGTACATTGAGTATTAATTTGCATATCTTGATGAGGTATCAGGTTGAAAATTTGTTAGGTATGATGTCATATACATTTACTATTATCGTACAAAAATATTGAGACCTTATGACATCATGGCTGGGTGTGGCACTTCGGAAAAATTAAAAAATTTCCTGATTAATAAAAATATTCTAAGTCGATGGTGGATCATTTCTGTACATCCTATGATGTCACTTCTGGTCAGCCATCTTGAAAAGACATGGGTGGGGGGCAGAATTTATCATTTCCATCATGTATAAACATATTCCGGATAATAGAGCTTTAATATTTGGAAAAAGTAGAAAAAGGTAGTCAGCCATCTTGAAAAAGACCCACATGCATTTTCAAAAAGACCCGCATGTGTTTTTAAAAAAACCCACATGCGTTTTTGAAAAGACCGGCATGTGTTTTAGGGGTTGGTGGAGCATCAATCCCATCCTGCATCATCATTACTCCCATCATGCATCATCATTACTCCCATCATGCATCATCATTA
>PXIH01S0012013.1:21193-32670 GCA_003024985.2 Euperipatoides rowelli | reverse complement strand
TGTGAAAATCAACATCTTAAATTGTGGAACAAATAAAGATCGCTTTTAAAGAAATATGACAGAAATGAAGAAAATTCCTTTTGATTTTATATTGGTTCCATTAGTTTTTTTTTCATCCCAGTGTTATAATGGGATATTTTTTTCATGACAATTATTATATCAGAATACACATTCATGGAAATCCAAAAACTGGATTTTTTTATTCGGTTTCCTATAAATAAGCTGGATTTTTATTATGAGATCGTTTCAGAGATTAACAGCGAGGTCAAGATTCACAAAATACCAGCTCATTCAAAGGAATAAGCTGTGGTGTTTCTAGTATATTCTGTAGGCCAGGGGTTACAATCCTATGCCCACAAGCACCATGGCACCCATCAACAAATTTGTGTGTCCGCTGCTATTCGACCACGAAACGAACGTTTGTCCACGTTAACTTGACAGTACCCGGATCTTATTGATTTAGATTGTGAGTGGTTAGGCAACCACTTTTAAGCAGTTTTCTTGTAAATCAACCTCTTTAATTCCACTTTTTGTGCCAAGTTAACACAGACGAACTTGAGTGCAATCCACGCAGATGGTCGAATTGAGTAGTGGTGGGGATAGTTAGAAAATTGTCTAAATACAGGCGATACTATCCAGATTCTAAAGTGTTTTTGACATCTACACATATATTTTCATCCAAACGGGAAATATACATGGTTTCCGCCGTATAACCGGTATTTTAGAATGTACTCTAGGGTACAAAAAGGTTGGGAACTCCTGCTGTAGGCTATATCTATTCTAGAATTTCCAAAAGTGTCAATAGTTATATTGTGCTTTTGTATTATCTTTTGAGCTCTTATTTTTACAAGATGGCAGACAGCTAATCTGTTGAAGCAATTTCACACCCAGTTACTGTACATGATTGATCACAATAAAAACAAAAACATGAATTGCTTTAATTATAAGGGATGGAGTCATTCTCTTCCCTGGATTCTTAAAAAAAGGAGGGATCAAATATTTCAAGATAATGTGGAGTTGCTGGTTAATCTTCAGTTTATGAAATAAAATAATTGATAAAAGAATAATAATGAAGTTCAATTTTAAATTTCCTTAAAGCAAGTAGTATTATAGATATAATACTAAACGATTAAAAATAAAAATTTATTAATAAATGAAATTATAAATTTTAAAAAGAGAAGATAAATTAATATGAACATATTTTCATTTAGTCATCACACATTTCTGATTCATGCTTATAATTTATCCACAAAATAGAAAGTGAAAATCACAGGTGAAAGATTTGGGTACTATATTAATAATTAATTAGTTGAGGAATTTTGGGACTCTGTGTCCTAGCAATATAGAAAAACAAGACATTGATAATAATCAAGAAGAAGTGTCAGAAATAAAAGTTACTTCCAGTGTAATGATGAAGTTGGATTTTATTTAATTTATACTTTTGACAATAGATGGCAGGATTTATGGAACTTTTATATTGATTGATCTTGGTTTTACAATTATTGTGTAAAAAGATTGTCTATAATCTTTTTTGTGGTTTGAAGTTTTTTTCTTTACATAGTTTTGACTTGTATTAAAAAAAAAAAAAAAACACCCAATGACTTTATTCAAGATTTCTTTATCATAATATTGATATTGTAGTGATTGAAAGTTTCATGTTTGAGAATTTCTTTCTGAATAACACTGTAACTATATGCATTTATTGTAACTGGATAGAGAGAAATCAATTAGCACTCAATTCCATCTTTATAAAATACACCAGAGCCTCAATTTGAATTGTTTTTTTCCATTGAGTCGTTGGTAAATAAAGTTTATTTTTTTTTCATTTTGAGTCGTTTTTTCCATTCTTGAGTTATTTGTAATAGCTTAATAAGTAGATTTAAACTAAAAAGGAAAAATTCATAGTGCTGTAATTTTGATTTATTTTATAAAATTTGTGCCAAGTGTCAAATAATTTAAAATAACTTTATTAAAATCAACTTTTTCATGAAGATTATTAACAAATAAACATAGGAGAATGTTTATTTAGATATCTACTGGCAAATAAGCCTTTTACATGGGCATCAACCATTTATTTTTGTTTAAGAGAAACCACCACTTAAAGTTTCTAAAAATAGTTGTTTTAAGCCCATTTAATTCATTAAACCCTTTTTTTTTGTTTTTATATCACAGTAATCTAAGAGAGAGAGAAAAAAGTTTTGAATAAACCCGTTAGATGGCGCTATTACTGGCTTCGGAACACACTATTTCAATTAGTATATAGGACTAGCAAATAAGTCCCTTACACGGGCATCAAACATTATTTTGTTTAAGCCCTTTTTATGTAAGAGAAAACACCACTTAAAGTTCCTAAAAATAGTTCCCGTGCCGATCTTTTAAGCCCGTTAAACATTTTTTTTTGTTTTTATATCACAGTAATCTAAGAGAGAAAAAAAAAGTTTTGAATAAACCCGTTAGATGGCGCTATTACTGGTTTCGGAACACACTATTTCAATTAGTATATAGACTAGCAAATAAGTCCCTTACACGGGCATCAAACATTTTTTTGTTTAAGCCCTTTTTATGTAAGAGAAAACACCACTTAAAGTTCCTAAAAATAGTTCCCGTGCCGATCTTTTAAGCCCGTTAAACATTTTTTGTTTGTTTTTATATCACAGTAATCTAAGAGAGAGAGAGAGAAAAAATTGACTAAGCCCGTTAGATGGCGCTATTACTGGTTTCGGAACACACTATTTCAATTAGTATATAGGACTAGCAAATAAGCCCATTACATGGGCATCAAACATTTTTTGTTTAAGCCCTTTTTATGTAAGAGAAAACATCACTTAAAGTTCCTAAAAATAGTTCCCATGCCGATCTTTTAAGCTCGTTAAACCTTTTTTTTTGTTTTTATATCACAGTAATTGAGAAAAAAAAAAAGTTTTGAATAAGCCCGTTAGATGTCGCTGTTACTGGCTTCGGAACACGCTATTCTAATTAGTATATAGGATATTTATTTTACAGCCATAAAAATGACTATTTCTTTTATACAGTGCAGTAAAAAAAAAAGATTGTGTATGTAGTAGAGTAACGTATCTCTTACATTTCCAATGTATTCCAATGGAAATTTATATCTCGATTTGAATCATTTAGATAGTTGCATATTTTAGGAACCAAACTACAACTCATATNGAAGCTCTGATGTATAAAGGCACTCATATTTTTAAACAAACAAAAAATGTTTATTGTCTAATGCATTAATTGCACATACATATACAAATATTATAATCATGTTGAACGGAAATAATATAATTATAAGTATTATTCTTATATATTATAAAACAAATTCTCTCTGTGTGTCCGTCATTCCAAACTCTTTAAATCATATTTTCTCCCCAATGGTTTGTCCAATTAAGTTGAAATTGGTGTTACCGTAGAGGTCTAGAATATGTATATAAAAGGTCAAGGTCCTAGTTGGTCACATGGGGATGGTAGGGGGCCCCAAAAATCAAATTTTTTTAAAATGCTCAAATTAAGTTCAAATTTGAAATTTGTGTTACCCTAGAGGTCTAGAATATGTATGTAAAAGGTCAAGGTCTAAGGTGTTCACATTGTGGTTAGAGTTGGACATTTTTTTGTGGGGATGAAGGGGGGGGGGGAGGAGCAAATAACATGAGTGTTTAAAATTACCATCAATTTTGACGGGTCCTAGGTGGTCACATAGACATGGGGTGCTAGAGGTGCCCCAAAAATCTAAATTAACATGGGAGTGTTTACCATAGTTCCAAACATGGGCACTAAATTCTGGGCCCAAAAAATAAAATTACCGTCGATTTCGACGGGTTTTGACTAGTTATAATATAAATAATGTATATTAATGTCCAACTAATAAATTATCATAGACAAATCCAATTATCTGGAGCTTTTATTGATAAACTTATCCATAGAAGTAACACATAATATTGTTCCAAGAGCTTAGGTAAGAATGTCTCTATTTTATATTGTTCAAGTACACAGAAATATCCATTATGCCAAGAATTTAATGGTTTTAAAAGTGTAATAAAAATTATGGAGGTGTAACGGTGAATTCTTTGATGAGTGAATCTAAATGCTGATAAAGTAAAAAAAAAATATTCAATTAAGAATGTATAATAATAAAAGTATATTAATATTGCATTATCATTCTATCATCAATATTTCACAATTATAAAGACATTATTAAAAATAAAATAACAAGCAGTGTTGGGCAGTAACGAAGTACTGTACTTAAGTAAATGTAGCAGTACTTCTTAGATTAACAAAGTAGTTTCCGTTTACAAAACTTTTACTTGTAACAAAGTACTGTCATTTCAATTTTTAATTACTTTTACTTCGTTACATTTAAAAAATACTTTTCGTTACAAGTAAGATATTATTATAAGGAATTTGTGCGGTGTCATTTAATTCATTGCACCTATTCTGATTCCACGTGGGGGAATACGAAGACTAGACCAGAGCACCGGACTATTTCTAGACTTGTAACACTGATCATAGACATAGACTACCAAGGTTTGCAGTTCATATATTAGAAAGTGAATTTAATATTGTCAATTTTTTGAAGAAAAAAAAATAGACTACTTTTACTTCTACTTCAAAAGTAACAATTTGGTGAATTACTTTTTTACTTTTACTTAAGTAAAGAAATTATGAAAGTACTTTTACTTTTACTTAAGTACATGCAACAAATACTTTGAACAACACTGATAGTAAGTGAAAATAACATTCTAGATTAAAAAAATAAAGGATAAATAAATAAATTTACTTTGAAAGGGAAAATGGATGTATCTGAAAATAATTAAGGGGGGAGGGTGGTGTACTGAATCATACATTTCCAAAAGTCTTCTGACTTAAATATAGTCAGACAAGGAGATGCTGAATGTTATACAGACATATCCAAGTGAGTTCAGTTTCCATGGCACTTGGAAAGGATCCAGTACACATTTGAACAACCTTCTGTGGCTGTATGCAAAGTTTATATTAAAGCAATAAAATTGATATTTTGGTAAAGTGAGACATAAAGTTATAAATCAAGGTGTGGTAGAAATCTACATATAAGTATACATGTGTATGTATAGTATGTACATTATGTATCTATTTATATCTAGTTGTGTAATGTGTGTGTGTACATATACAGTATAATACTGTACACCTTCTAAAAAATTTCAAGTTGCATTTCACAGCGTTTATTATTTACTATAATTATTTTTAAATTATATCATTGTTTGTCTAGAATAAATTTATTCCAGATACAAACTCAACTTTTTTAAATAAAACAAACAATAACCCATGGCCAATTTCTGTGTAAATACAGTGGCTTCTGATTAATAATAGAAAAATAAAATAAAATTCATTTAAAAAAAAAAGAAAGTTGAAGAAATAACAGAAAATTATTTAAAAAAACATTAAATACAGAAATTAAACAGTTTAGAAAGACATAAAAAGTCTTTAGCTATACAGTAAAGACTCATTTATACTTGTACGCAATGATGTCCGATGCAAAAACATGGGTAGCGCTCTGTAAAGATCTTGCTTATTGATGCAGTCAGGCATGCACAATTAAAAGATGGAGAGCCATCTGTCGGCATTCATAATTATTGAAAAAAATTCCAACTTTTGTGCAGATATATCCATTTGCTCTCCATCTTGTTAGTCATTAAACCAATCATATCTTTGTTTTTGTTCCAATTGATTTAGTTTGAAAACATCGTATTTGAAAATGGAATTTCATAAAGCAGAAAATAAAGTAAAAATAAAATATTTACCAAATACTAGACGTTTATTGGAATTCATTTTGATGCATAAAAGGAAAACCATAACACTTTTGGAAATAAGAGGAGGAATATGATTGGTTATTGTATAGAGCAATGGTTTCCAAACAGGTGTTGCAATACACAGGTGTGTCACTCATCAGTCGTAAGCATGTCAAGTTCTCAAAGCATACATCTAACTATAATAAAAGGCCAGTTTGGTCACTTTGGTCATGATGTCTGTCACGCTGCTCGGCCATTTTCGGTGAGCCGTTTATGCCAAAGATGTTTTTGCTCTATTTTCTATCTATAGATGTCGCTGTATCCATCATTTTTGACGGGCTTTTAAACTACTGTAGTATTATATTTTCCACAATCAAAGTTTAAATATATATTTTTAAAAAATAAATGTACCTACCATACAAACACTGCAAATGACTATTTTCAGGGCATTGAAATCAAATGAAAGCTTTGAGATTAAAAAGAATACTATCAACTCTACTGGGTGTCACAATTTTTTTTTCATATCGTCAGGGTGTCGCAAGATTGTCAGGATGTCACAACATCGTCAACTAGTTTCAACAGAAAAAAAGTTTGGAAACCACTGGTATAGAGCAATTTTTTTGATTACAGACCAAACCCTGCAGAAAACAATGAACATCTTTACACACATATCTACTGTACATAGATGAGATAGTTTACAAGACAGATTATAGCAAATCAGACACATATTCCTTAAAGTATAAGTCTTAAATATCTAACCATTTTTATTTTTTCATGTTTTATTTCAAGAAGATTTATATCACATATCTTTTTTTTTTTTTACCAAATAAATTTTTTTTAAAATTAACTAATTACATATTCTATTCTATGATAAAAGCAAAGTATTTATGTCAACCTCCTCAGCTTCTTTAAATTTAATGATCTTTCTTTTTCTATTAGTGTGAGAAATTTGATTAGCTCAACTTTAGTTACTAATTGGAATACTGTATATTAAACAAATTTATTTTAATTCCAAAAGTAAAAAAAATATATACCGGTATATATATTAACTAAATTGTAAAAATATGTAGCTTACTGTTAATAATTAATCCATTATTATCATTATTATTAATTATGATTACACATTTACTTTATTTAAAAATGAAAAATATTAAATTATAAAAAGAACTAATAATAATAATAATAAGCGATTCAAAACAACATCAGCTAATATTTTATATTTTCACCCGAGTAGGAACCTTTTAATAGTGCCGTCAAGATTGCTTGATCGATGTCTTGGCAGGAACTTTCACCCATTCGAAATACTGTTATCTAAAATAAGAAGTATATACAATTAGAATAAGGATGGTTCACTTCATAGATAACAATATTCCAATTGTAATAAACAACTAAAGAGACTATAAGCTATAATCAAGTTGTGTTAAGATCAGGTTCGGTTTAATTTTTAAAATATTTTATAACAATTCTTAAACCAATTTCTAAGGAGAAAATTTAAGCCATGAATTATAGACAAAGATATAGGTTTTTTAACTATTCTCCTTTGTGAGAAGAGTCATCCCTTTATAATAATGTCATGTCAGCTTTTATTAACTATCCTTTAACTATATCTCGATGTTCTACTTCTTGTGATTATATATTTATCTTAGTGTTAACAAGAGAGGCATGACCCTGCTGATCAGAAAGTGATGCAGAGAATTCTTTAAAGTATTTAATTGCAAACTCTTTAAACAACATCATTCTTCTAATCTCCAAGAATTTCAAGGTAAGATCTAGGACAGCTCTATCATATGAACATTAGAGACTGTTCAATATCACTTTCAAAGCTCTTTTCTGGATTGCTTCCAGGAAGTTGGAGTGGGCTTTAGTTTACGCTGAGGCCCATATTGGGGCACAATCAAATTGTCATCCTTCAACAATTTCTATCATCATGCTCCCTTCCCATCATTCAATTATCACTTTACTTCATTTTGCTAGGCAATGATATTTTTAACAAACATTATGTAACCCCTAATTGTCAAAATATAAAAATGACAAAACTACCTTTCCCGTCTTTTCAATGAAATGTGAAAAGTTGGCCAACTTTCTTAATACTGTATAATGTATATATATTAAAAAGTTCGATCTTAATCACCTAGATGCAATATTTTTACTAAGTTCACTTAAAAACAAACTTGGATTGAACATGGCCTCCAAAACACGAATGGTGAGATAACATTTGATTAAAAATCTTGCAGCTGCAAGGAAATATTAGGCAATTAAAATATAGAATATTATTGCATAATAACCAAGATGAGAATATTGTGGTCTAACCATATACCACTTTAGTATTTCAAAATATATTAAAGGATTTAGGTCTGTCATCAAGAATATATACTTTGTGATTATTCACTGTTAAAGATTAATAAACAAAAGAGAACTGGTCAATGAAGTAGGATCAATAAATGACACAAGCTTCTACATAATTAGCAGTCTTACTACATTTTGAGATGGTTATACTATGGGATTTTTATAAACAATTAGATGAAAAAAGCATATCTACAGTAGCTTTGATAAAAAATACATATAATCTGAAAAAAAATATGACTATTTTTAATTGGCTACTAATGGATACAATTATGAGTGACTCAAGTTTTGTAAAATACAGTAGCCAATTACACTTCTAATAGAGCCCATATGAATCATCAACTGCAACGTATGAAACAAAAAACTATGAAGATATGTTCTAATAAAAAAATGAGACCTGAAAAAATTATGTAACACAGTATGGTTACCATATTCTAAGAATCCCAAAATAGGTCACCTTTTAAAAACATGGGTCAACAGAGTAAAACACCACTCCTAGAATGGTCAAGGGAATAAGATTTCGATGGTGGAAGGGATGAAGTTAAAATAAAGATTTTTCAGGTACTTATTAGCCACTTAAACTTGGACAGCCTATTCTTAATTATACATAACATTTTATGAAGAATGAATTAGTGATTTTATTATATAACGAGTGATGAAAGGGTAATTTAATTACATAGCACATAATAAAAACACAATTTTATTGGATAACATAATGAAAGATGGAGTAGTTACATTATAAACATAATAAGAGGGATTAATTATGGGCTTTCAAAAGCTGTCATATTTAGAAATAATTAATAGTTTAGATTTAATGACCCCATATCAAAAATTATTACATTTGGATTTATTATATATGTATGAAAAAATTGTTTCTAATGATAACATTGAGAAGCTTTATGTATTGGATGGTCGTTTAAATAAGAGAAGACAACGTTTTCCCGTAAAATTCCAATTGATAAAGAATGAAAAAGTCGAAATTTTATTAATCATAGGAGCATTAAGATTTGGAATGAAATTCCTAGTGAATTATTTATTAATGTTAGTTTGGTAGCGTTTAAATATAGGATTATTGAATATTTGAAGAAAAATATTAATCCTTTATTTTTGTTTGAGAATTGAATTTGTATATTGAATATAGCCTATGGTTTATTTTGAGGGGCATGCCCTCATTTATATTTTTTTTTTTTGTTTTTGTTTTGATGTTTTTACTTGTTTTTTTTTTTCTAGGTAGTGAAATAAGATTAAGGTGACTTTATGTAATAAGACAGTTTGTCTTACCTAATACTATGTATTAGTTGTTTTATAATAAATAAATAATAATATGACATAATATATGATGAAAGAATAACTTTATTAGATAAATAATAAAGTGATTTTATTCACAACATAAAAGAAGGATGGAGTGATTTTATTGCATAAAGTATGATGAAAGAGTAAGTTTATTATAAAGAAAATGATGAAAGATGGAGTAATTTTATTTCAAAACTTTTATAACATATTTGTTTTGAATGAAAATGTGGCAATTAGATGGAAAATTAGATAGATGGCAACACTGTTGCAAAACAAATCTAAAAAACAAAGATAAGTTCTAGTAAAAAAATTCGGAAATATTTAACTGTAATTGGGATTATTTAATTTTTTTATTATTTTTTAATAATAAAAATAGTTCAAATATTAGACCGGGGAGCTAAAAGTGTGATGATACAATAATAATAATACTGTATATAGAGTTCAAATACTAGACTGGCTAAATGATTTAATAGAGTTACGATACTTACTAATTCTTTCTTTTTGACGCACAGCATCAATTCAATAAATAATTTTTCTGCTTGATCCCTTGTATAGCCAAATGCTTTTTCAATAGTAACTAATAACTGGTCCCTTAAACTCTCTAACATGGTTCTAAAATGAAAAAAAAAAAAGACATGTTTCAGAAACTATTTACTCAGTCAACATTTATAAATTAATACTAGAAATATTTTCACTATTGTTTTTTTCTTCTTCTATATGTAATTGAAAGATAAAGGCCAAATAATTATTTATGTTGATAGAAGTAAAATGAACTCAGAAAATGTATCTACAATATTAATCTAAACTACAAACACCCTATCTTATTTAGGGTTAAAAAGACAAGCCATTCTAAAGTAATAAGACTAATGCATGTGTTACCTCAGACAAACATATCTGGGGGACAGTGGAACAAATATTAGGGTTCACTCTTTCGCCCATAAAACTTGAAATTTATATGTACAATATACTGTATATATACACACACAACATATATATATATATACACACACAACATATATATATATATATATATATATATATATANTGGAAGGGGGCCAGTAAACTGGAATAAAGCCCTAGAGTTCAATTGTTATTAAAATGCTTAAGTCTGATTTGGTGAATAGACTAAACATTTCTGAACAATTATTTAAACATCAAATTTAACTTTTTAGTGAGACTAATAAAGCGTCCTCCAGTTTAAATTGGTACACAAATTTTGCTTTGCCTTGAGCCAAATACAAATGTTTATTGATTTTTTTTTAAAGACAGTTTTTATATTATAAACTTCTGTTCTATATTTTTAAAACTATAAATATGGAGGAATTTTCTATATTTTTCTAGTTATTGTTGAAACGGAATCCTCACTATATTGATTGGATAGAAAAAAGAAAGTTTAGCAGTCTTTATTGTACGGTACATTTAATAAAAATGTAAACATTTTTATTTAGCCTACTTCAATTTTTAACCTAATTAATAGTCAAATCTAAATTACAGATCAGGAAATTTACAGAATTTTTTTGTACTTTTTTACAATTATATATTTAATTAGTTTCATACTGAACTCAAAAATTAATATTCATTTGCGCTGTATTTTATTCAAAATTTCCAGTTGCTTATTAAGCTAAAAAAAAAAAAAAACACAAAGTACCGGTACTAAAAAGAAAGGGGTGCAAACGAAAGCATAATACAGCACTACCTAGCGCTAAGTAGGAAAATAATGAAGCAAATCCAAGAAAGCTTTGGCTACGCACACAAACATATCACAGCTTTTCAAAAGAGAAATGAAGGAAGGACAAAATTAGTGAAAGCTAAAGAAACCTCAGGGAAGAGTTTCAGTTTGTAATAAAAGTTTCACTAGTGTTCCAGGCTTTATCTTAACACAATCCCTCGACATGCTTCTTTGATCTTTATTTTAGACAGCCAAGAATTCAAACCCACCAGGATGTGTGCATAGAGATTGGAACTCTGAGTTTCAGGCAAGACAAAGACAAGCCAGACTTCTGCTTTAAATATATAAAGCTTCTTTCCACAACCCTCGCCCTAGGAGTAGCGATGACCAGTGGCGGATTCAGG
>PXIH01S0012003.1:2207-12340 GCA_003024985.2 Euperipatoides rowelli | reverse complement strand
TTTTCATGTTTCTTTTAATTTGCTTTCCTTTAAAATATGAAAAGGAAAATATAACTATAAACTTTAAAAATAATAACCCTACCACTAAGAAATCAAAAATGTAACCCTGCTTATATCCAAAAACTTTTTGCCTAATGGGGGGCCAACATAATAACATAAAACAATAAAAAATGTATATAAAAACGTAGAACATTTTGATATTAAAATCGACAATACCTAAGCTAATATGTATCTGTAAGCTTTACCTTCTTAACCCCAGTATTATTAACATTTAATTCATCATGGCTCACTTCATTTTTCATAAACAATTTAGAAAAGGTTTGATTACTTCTTTTGATTACAGGATTTTGAGTGTTGACCTGCATTATGGAACTTTCTCTATTCTCGAACAAACAAAAGAAGAACGCACAGCACTTGCTAAATTAGGATCATCAGCAACTTTACCATTACTACGGCCCTCAGAAACAACATCCTTTGAAGTAGTCAATAAATTTTGATTATCGAGTTCTTTCTCCAAGTGCTGTTTCCAGAACCATTTATCATATTTTGACTGTCATTAATTTTTCCATTTTCAGTAAAGATTTTCTGCTCCATTTCAAAACACGCAGACTGCATTGAGGCATTAACCAAAAGACTGGCGAAAGACTTTGGAGGTTAGACACAACTCAAATGCTCCCCTTCAACAAATTGCTTACATTTTCGACAAAATTTCTTTTTACACTCCACAGATTTGTGGCCTATGGCTTTACATTTTAAACATAATGGTTCATGTCCTGGAATATTAATTAAGATGGAGATATTTCCTATTTTCATAATGTGCAGTACTTCCCCAATAGAAATTCTTCCTAAACACATAGCTTTCACCAATAAAACACTAGATAATACAGTAATATCTTGTGAAATAATTTTATAATTTTCAATAGAAAACATGTGAACATAGTTACTTAAATCTTTCTTTAGTTTATTCATATCGCCATTTGATGACCGGATACCAGTGAATGCACATCTGAAAAGTATTGTAAGCGGAGCCCCAATCTGCAGGGACAATATAGTATTAATTACACGATACAAAATACTGTTCAAGCAAGACTTTGTGGTCAGAAGTTTTCATGTCTATACCCATATATTTAGGGTTTCTTGCAAAATAAATACCTTTAATATTGTCTTTTCTGACTATTTTGGCCACCTTCTGGATAATGCTATGCTACATAACCTTTTCGTTATAGTGTGGAATCATACAGTGGTTTTAACATGAGGTCCCAGTACTTTAGGGCCTTCATAAATTTAACATACTTAACTGAATACTTACTGGTATCCAACCAAAATTCTTGATAACTTCTTAAGTGTTTTAACAGATCTTAATGCCAATAAGGGTCAAAATCTTCAAGAGCAGCAGCCTGAGGTGTGTTGACGGCAGCAAGCATGATTTATATGAATAATTATTTGTGTCTGCTTGTAACATCCTATCAATCCAAATTCTGGATTGTTTAAAATAAGTACACTTTAAAAGTAAATGATAACTGTCTTCATCCTGTGGACAGAAAGGACAAATTTACATCCATATTAAAGTTGTATTTAGAAGTCAGTCTCGATCTGGTAGGAAGAGCTTAAAAGGTCAATTTGACTGTAAAGTCATTTAGGTTAGGTGGCGCATAAGAATCAATCAAAAACCTTAGAATTGCATGAACAGCTTGTAATGGTGGATAATTATTTAATTCTTTCTGATTAAAATGATTATTAACTTAGTCTGTAGGCTACAGAACTTTAATTTTTGGGTAACTAACTTTGGTTATAGATCATCAATAAAATCCAATCTGTTCCACATAGCTTGTATGATTGCCGATTGCATCACCCATTTCGGGGGGGGGGGGGGGGGGGTTCAGTGGGTAGAACTTCCATAAATATCCCAGCACTTTGACAAAAATTGTAAAAGTAATATTGGCATTTGCTCTAATTGATCTAATAAAGAGTTTATGTCAATTATGGATAACCCTCCATTCTTAAAATGAGGGTGCGGTCTTTTTTTTTTCATATTTATTTACACTATAATATATATAATATTCTAAACAGAAAATCCATAGTCAGATACATCATATTTCTTTGTTGTAAAGGTCTTGTGGCCAAGCGGTCAGAAAGCTTGGATTGTTAACCTTAGACTATATGCTGGGGATCCAGGTTTAATCCTCGGCTAGGGCAGTTATGGAATGGAATTTTCTCCCTAGCTGTAACAGCTCACTTTGGGTTTTTTTTTTCATGTATGCTGCCCTTTACCATCAATAAGAACCACCTCTATAATTTATTGAAGTATAATTAGTATAAATATGTATTTGTAATTCTGCATATTCTCTAATTATTATTAACACAAGAATACAACTCTTCTCTTTTTCGAGGGGAGATTTTTTTTTTTTTTTTTTAAATAAATTAAAAAAAATATTTTTTTGTTACAAATCCACAATCAATAAACATAAACATTCCAATAGAAAAAACATAAAAGTCACTCTTGTACATGTTTTGGAAAAATTCTGGGAAAAGGTGTTTCCCCGGAATTTGAACTGGTGACCTCAGGATCACTGATTTGGCCTAGTCGGCCGTCTTACTGACTTGACCAGCCCTGCAGGGCAATGTATAGTCTTCTTTTTCCAATGAGAACAATCCTTCCATTCCTAATAATCTTGGTTGCTATGGATATATTTTTTTCAATCCATTTATTGATAAATGTGAAGTGTGGGATATAATACAGTAACTTTGGGACACATAAAGAATTAACCAAGATGGTTGATAATTAAGTGTTATGTGAACTATCATAGATTTGCTTGAATTTATTCAGGATATTATTTTGAACAATGTTTGTCACATCGATCCCTATAAACGGATAAGGTAGACCCAGATGTGTTTTCATAAACCTTGGAGGTTTTCATTTAGGTCTATTAACAGTTGATTGATATATGTTATAGTTCAAAGAGGGCCACACACAGAGGGAACCCTGAGTGAGACCTTTTGATATAAAGAATGATTTGTCAAGCACAATCTGTGACTTAATACATGCTTCTTTCGAAGTAATATAAATGTCTTTTATTTATTTTTTCAGGATATTGATTAAAAATGCAATGTTTATAGAATTAAAGGTGTGGGCTATGTCAATAAATAGGGCTAAGGGTGGCTATCTTCCTTTATTCTTAAAACTTTGGCAAAGTTCTTTTAGAAGCATAATTGGTGTGAATTGATTGGTTCTTATTTCCAAATTGATATGGACTTATAATCTTATCCAAAATAGAATAAATTGTATTATTTAAAGTAGCTGCAAATAATTGTGCATCCATATTTTTAATATTTATTGGTCTAATCTGATCAATGTTAGGGACTATAAGAAAATAATTTTGCTGATAATTCTGGTGATCCAATTCACTAAAAAAAGTTAAAATAATATTGTATTTTCAGTTGTTTATACATTGAGGAATTAGACCTAGCTGAAAAAAGTCTAATAAATATTGGTAGAAATATATGCTTAAATTTCTTAATAATTTTCGATGTGAGACCATCAGGGCCAAGGAGTGAGTGCTTAATTATTTTTTTAAATTTGCTTCTTAATTTCTTGTTGTGTAAAAGGATCAGTTTGAACTAGCTGAGAGCCCAGAAGAGTTTACACCCCAACTTGAAGATGGAACTGAATACTATAGATCTCCTGAACTCAAAAATGGCTTGAGAAAAAGTTTGTTAGGTATTTTACCAGTTCTTGGTGTTCTAGATAATCTACATCCGTTCTAATAGCTTTACTCTTTTGTCTTTCTTGGTTTTAAACCATATCCTAGTCTTTACCAAACTTGATAAATCTTGTTTGTTCAAAATTAGGTGTCTGAATCTTTGACACTAGATAAGTTTATAATAATTTTGTATATAATCATTTAGTTGTTTTTTCCAATTAAATGCTAGCACAGGATTTCCCAGTTTAAATGAATCTAGTGATTCAATGCCTTTTTGAAAAAAAATTAATTTGTCTTTTATTTTCTTGTGTGAAGTCTTTATTATATGGGCATTAACAAGGAGTTTATAAGTTTATTTCCCTTCATCCAATCTTCATGAATATTACTAGATTCAAACAATAATTATGCAGTAATAATATAAATTTCATTATATAAATATATTGCAAAGGGTAATGCCGGGTGAATGATTAAAAATTTAATCTCTTTCAACCTATAAGTAAATATGAATCCCCAAGTGCATCTAATTCTAATACAATATGTAGGGCTAAGTGATCTGAGAAGCATACAAAAGAGTTGATTAAATTAACATTCTTGCCCCTCCAGTATTAGTATAGTGCTTGAATGGTAATCATTCTTTCCCAGCAACTCTGCAATGTCGATTAGTTTAATTCATTTCGCAGCAATCTTCCTCAGTTGGATGTATTGAAAGAGGGATATTAAAATCCCCATTTAAAATAATTTGACATACAATGATCCTTTTGATAAATTCCATGATTTTTAAAAATAACATATTGTAAATTTCCAGAGATTTATGACCATACAAGTTAATTAACAAAAAAGGTTGTTGTAACATGATAATTTTCAAAATAATTAAATGGGAATTCAAACATAAAATCTTGGAAGATGATAATAAAAAGATAAAATTTAAGGTGTAGGGATAGCTTCATCTCTTGCAATAGTCCAATGTTTACTTCTTTATGAAAAAGATAATTATAGAGATTATACGTTTATGAATATTATTAATCATTTGCATGTTAAGAGAGAGTAAATTAATTTGATGTGAGAGAAGATGTGCCATGTTAAAAATCAACGTGTTTTATTGGGTAACTCAATTTTTTTCTAATGAGGGACCCTCATCTTGAGGAACAGAGGTATGATGAAAGTCAGTTTCCAGCACTTCCATGCCATTTTCTGTAAAGCGAGAACCAGGATCTGCTTTTTGACTGAATGCATTCGGGGTATCCATTGTATTACTTCTTAAGTAATATATTTTTTATCCCCTAATTGATTATCATGACAAGATTTTTTTCTATTTATTGTATTTGGAGTTTTAGTAGCTGATTTATTTGCTTGTTTTTGAGTGTCATGTTTTACAGGTAGGCAACTTCTGTAAATCACTCTTTCCTTTGTAAGCTGCTTTCCTGTTAATCCTCTTTAGAAAGCTGTGTAGCTCCATGTGAAACAACAAAACTTTCTGAGTTCTTTGGATGAGTTGCCACAAAATCTTCATTAATATTTTTTTATCCATCAAATAATATTGAGGACCCTGAATTGATGAGGGTAGCCTCATTTGATCTGAGGGAATTGTAAGAACTAGTTGAGAGATTTCATGATTATCCTGTTGTAGACTCATTGCAAATTTGACCAGGTTTGCATCCTCTTGTAGTTTTGGCAGTATTCAAGCCCAATCTCTATTCTTTGCTCCAATTTTTGATGCATAGGTAAGCTTACAAGTATGTTGCCATGGTTTAAGGGCATGGCACGTTGCACAAAATTTTACTGGACAGTTGGTAATTAGATAATCTGTGCTTTCACACCTGAAAAAGATAAGAGACCGAGTGGATATATGGAGATAAACTATTCAATGTTTTTTTTTTTTTTTATAATTTTATTAAAAAAAAAACCAACTCATACTTACAATTATTATATTACATTCTACTTCTGATGGCTTAGCATCTTCAAAATTATTTATTCAACCAAAGAAAAGGAAACCAGTATATCATAAAAAAAAAAAAAAACATAAAATGTGCAACATAACAAAATTAACCCTAGAAGTACTTTTAGAGAAGTGTTGCTTTACTTGAACAGGATACTTTTTAGCCATCTAAAACAATCCAAGCAAAAACAAACTTAAGGCTCTAATGGCCCAAAATACAAAAATCGAAACATTTCTATATGTAAGCTAATAGTGTATTACTCAATAACACAATTTAGATTCGTCTACCCATATTTTTTCAAAAACAATAGAATTAAAAGCAAATAAATCATTGTTATAAACCTGTAATATTGTATTATACAAAATTGAAGACCTGATTAACTACCTTATTATCAAATGCAAGTTTACATCTGACCTTCCAAACACCAAAAAGGGTAACACAAAAATATTTCTTATATCTAACAGGCAATCTTTGAATAATGAAATATACAGGTAATTGAAAATCAACATTAATTTTTGTCTTAGTTATAATAATATTAATATCTTTAATGTTTTATTTTTATAAAATAATGTATATCGCTAAAAGTAACTCCAGTTTTCATTCTGAACAAAATAACTGTTTGACATGTTACACAAGTCCATTTCATATGGTTGTTTTATACTACTTTGTGAAAATGTTTTAATTTTCCCACACTACTCCTAAAAAGGATGAGGGGGGGGGGGGGGTTGAGTTGCTCTTGTTGGAGTTTTATCAATTACTATCTTAGATAAATCTGTTTTGGCTTTTTTTGAGATTAATAATAAATAATATTTCCTGAGATTTGACTTGATGCAATCTAAATTAGAGCCAATTCTTGGGGGGATGGGGGAACCCTATATAGTAAAATGAGGGATTAGATAATTATTATATAGCCTCTATATTGTTAATCAAATTAAGATCTATCAGTTGCTTTAAAATAATTTGGATAATAATAGAGGAAATTTTATAACTTGCTATGGAAGTAAAGATCACAATATTCAGTCCCATCATAAATTGATATTGTGAAGACCAATAATGCGTTTTTTAATTTGATTTCCTCTGTATTAATTTTAGAATTTTTAAAGACGTTTTCCATGTTATCAGTAGGCATACTATCATTCCCCATTTTCTTTCTTCAAAAAATGCACCAGGGGCACACCTACCTCAATACTTGAGATGGAAGAATAAAATTTCAATAAAGAGTTTCCTTAAAGTAGATGGAGAAAAAAAAGCCAAATGTGGAAATTTTCTTTAGCTTTGATAATTGGAAACATTACTGATAAACCATCACCTGGCGGAAAAAAAACTTAAGAGAGTTATCTAAAATAGCAATTATTAAATCAAAAAATAAATAATACAATTGTAAACAACTTACAAGAAACCCAAAGGCAAGAAGAATGCAACGAATCCAGATACTTGTGATGAAGTTAATGAAAGCAGACTTGATAATTTTCAAGCTGACAATGTGGAGGAAGAATATATAGATAATTCACAGCAACAAGAAGGTATAAAAATAAAAAGAATGAATAGAAATAGAGGCAAAAACCAGAATTATAAGACGATAGTACACAATTCGATATATACTATTTGAGTTTAGTAATATCTTTTTTCAATATGGCATCCTGTTTAGAGAATAAAATTCCTATTGTTATAATATTTTAGAAATTCTCTGTGAAGTGTCATCATGCCTCTAAGAAGTTGTATTTCAGTAGTTCTTGAGTGTAGTGATACATTAATATTCATGCAGTCAACAAACTATAAAAAAAATCCTTGTTTGCCATGAAATATAAAATTATTATTAAGATTTTATAATGGTTTAATTAGAATTTCAAAAATTTGATGTATAAAATGTTACATTGTCCTGACTTGGTGGTTCAGTCAGTAGTGATGCTGGTTGTTATCAAGTTGAGGTCATTATTCTGGGAATACCACAGGTTCGATTCTCAGCTGAGCCGGTTATGGAATGCCCCCCCCCCCCCTGCTTAGAACATCTTGCCAAGGGTTTTTTACTCAGTACGCCGTCGACTCTTTAAGAACCTGTAGTATTCTACTTTGTAATTTAAATTCCTGAATAATTAATGTATTAACAAATCATAAAAATAAATTCCTCGTTCATAACAGTAAATTTATTTTTTAAAAAATAAAAAATAAAATTTTTACATGATGCATTTTTTACAAGACAACGATTAGCTGATGTAAAAAAAAAAAAATCATGTCAATTTGTTAATATTTTGTGATAAGAATAAGAATCTTAAACATTTATTTTTATCTTATCCATATTTTATAGCCTTAAGAAAATAATAAGCTATGATTGCTCAAACTATTTCCAACAGATAAGGATATATATATTTTTTCTTTTTTAGAGGGCTATCCAGACCTTGCTTTATGTTGTTTTTTGCTGTTGTTTTTTCGTGTGAAAAATTATATGGTTTGGTATTTTCAAATTATGTTTTTGGATCCTTTGTCATTTTGCAAATTAGAATAACTGAAATCATTATTATTATGTTTTAAATATTTTGTTGTAAATATTTTGTTGTAAATATTTTGTTATTATTATTATTATTATTGTATTATTATTATTATTATTATTATTATTATTATTATTATTATTATTATTATTATTATTATTATTATTATTATTATTATTATTATTGATTTCCAATAATATAAAGTAGAAAGGAGCGATAAAAATTGTATTGATTTGAAAGATGAAACAGACAAGGTCATGATCTAAACAGGTGTGTTTTACAACTCCTAAAGACGCTGCTCTACTAACCTAGTGTTTTTACACATAAATTGGCAATATTGCCGTAAGTACTTATAGCATCCAATGACGAATCATCAAGATATTTCTTTTAAGCAACATTATGTGTTAGCAATACTGATAGCTATCTAATACTAATTATAGTCTACAAAATTTTATTAGCCATCAATTTTTAATGCTCACCTTAATAGACGTTTTTAATAAGTTTTATTTATTTGTCAGAAACATTTACAATAGCTTGGCAATTACAAATATATTTTTTTCTTTATGAATATATTCAGCTTTCTGGTTTTATCAATCTGATAATGTTGTTTGGAAAATGTTAAATCTTTTTTTTTTTTTTTTTTAAATAAATTTCCTTCAACGAGAAATCTATTTTATGAGATGTTAATGCATTAATTATTCACGAATTTAAACTACTAATTAAGCTACTATAGGTTGTTTATGAGCTGGCTGTACTGAGTAAAACACTTAGCAAGATGTTCTAAACCACGGAAAAAAAACCATTCTATAACTGGCTAGCTGTGGGTATCAAACCTATGATATTCCCAGCATATGATCTCGACTTGATAGCAGCCAGCAGCGCTACCGACTGAATCATCAAGTCAGGACATTAAATATTTTTTTATAGTCACAAAATTTCTTGTAAGAAAATAACTTTGTGGTCCCATATTACACTATAGCAGCCGATTGAAAGGTTGTGGCCTATTATCTTTCTGCAATATTTCATGGAATCTCAATAGCTTTTTAGTTCTAGGCTTCTTAATTTTTAAGAAAAGAAATATGCAGGAGTAACAAGTGAACTTACTATTTTATTAAAAATATTTTGTTTTAAAGGTTTATAACCATTCTAAAACAAAATGCCAATGGACGGCACCAAACTATATTATGGCAGCTAATAGAAATTGTTTTACAGAAATGAATACTGTATCACATTACACTGATTTCAACTATTTATAATCATAGCATTTGTTGATTATTTAAATACAATCCAATAATCCATCTTGTTATGGATTGAAATTGAATTAATATATTTATGCAACTGCTATAAGTGTATAGCAGCCTTATAGCCTATCTATGTAAGTTATTTATTGTTTTATTAATTTTGTTAGCCTAAACAGCAAGGGTCTCAAACTCAATTAATAGGAGGGCCAATTAGGAAATATCCCAAGATATGTGGGGCCACACCACAAAATGTAGGGGTCAAGTGATTACCTACCCCCCCCCCTCTCCCCAAGGTTAATTGCAAAGCCCACTATCCCTTCCTCAAACAAAAATTATTCCCATCTCTTTGGAAAATTATACAATAATCAAGATTAAACTTCAAAAGTGGTTTTGTTAATTCGAAAACAAGGTAACTTAAAAAAAGGATAATATAATTAACTTTACTTGACCATATGTTACTCATATACACATAAGTTATAATAATTGTACATGACAATATTAGATATAAACTTTATTAAAAAGAAGAATAACAGCTTTTTTTTTTTTTCTGGGAGAGTTAAGTAAAAATGTTTAACCATATAACAGCCTATAAATAGACGATAAGCATACATTTGTGACCAATCCGACTGTCTAATTGCAAATACATTAAAAAAAAAAATAGCTGCCTGAAAGAAAGATTTTATACAACAACTCTAATTGTTTTAAAACACATTTATTAAAAATTAAAGTTAAACTGTCTAAAAACGCTACATTTCTATCAGTCTGAAT
>PXIH01S0011993.1:3737-13865 GCA_003024985.2 Euperipatoides rowelli | reverse complement strand
AAACTTAATATTTTAAGGTCAAAAGTTTAAACATTTAATCTGTATAATCAGACCACCACCTATAAACTATAAGCTACTGTTTCAATTTCTACCAAATTTTATATTTAAAGTGTAAAGCATGCCAATTTGTCTGTCAAGGACTAGGAGGATGGGGGGTGGGGTTAGTGACTTGCCTGTCCCATTATTTCAATATTTAAATTGTTGGTTCAATTTGAATCAAATGTAATATTTAAATAGGTCACAATATGTCAGCTTCTAAGCAGGACTAAACTATCTGCTTTCCAGCTAAAAAAAAAAATGGCTAAAACGCTACGAAAAAAGAACGTTTCTCAGGACACACAACATTTACTGGGAACACATTAATAGAGAACCTGTGCGTCCCTGGGACACATTAAAAAAAAGTCTATTGCAACCCCTGACAGGTATTGCAATAATAAATCATTAGCAAAAGAATGCAGGACATAACTAACACACGTTCTGATTACAATATTATATCAAATCCATAAGTACAGTATAATGGCATAATAATGATTCATAAAAGTAAACGATATAATTCTTAAGATAAGGTATACTTAATTAATAAATTATCCACCAAATTTTCAATAATTGGTACATAATCAATACTCACTCAGAAAACAACCCTAAAAAAGGGCCAGGTAAATATGAATTATAATTCACGAATAGGAAATATCATTACGTAAAAATTAGAATTGTTTAGATATTNTTCATCAAAAAGGAAGTTGTTCATAAACTTCGTAAGTTCAAAAACGAGAACCATTCCAGTATATTTTGAAGCCTTTTCAATATTTATAATAGTCATTCAGATTAATAAAAAGGAAAACAACAACATTAAATTTTTAATCAGTTCATAAAACATAAGATCTTCTGTATTGAAATTCTTCATCGATTTAATCTTCCCAAATAATAGATGTAATAACAATTGTAGTTAATAAAAGGTGCTAAAACCTTTGTACTAAATTTCAGTCCATAAAAATTTGATAAATTTTTAATAGTCCAAATTTAGAACAGTAGTTTTTTTTCATGATTTTTAAGAATACATTTGACTTATGCTTTATAAAATCATTGTTTCATACAGTTGTAAATAAAATGAATTTCCTCTCACAGAGAGGAAATTCATTTTAATTAAATATAAAATTAAAAAAAAAAATTGTTCAGGAAACTAGTTTTGTGTCATTTACAGAAGTTTTCCATTATGAATTATTGTTATAATATCAGAAACAATACTAATGAAGTTTAACAAAATACATTTTTATTAATTGGCATTATTTGAATGTCTTATTATTATATTTAAAACAACTTACTTTTATACCATATTGTTTGACTGTAGTTTTTTTTAGTAAAATAATTTCCATTTTTTTTCACTAGGGGTGAAGACTCTCTTAAGGAATATTCTGAAGTTAAAACAGTAAGTTAAAAATTTATAAATACTAATTTAAAATTAGAAGTTAATAGAAACTGCATGACACTCATTATTTTAAAAATGTAATTTTCAGCTTAATATCAGTCAAGGTACTGTATAAGTGAACATTATTGTTAAAACCAAAATAGTGCAAAGAAATTCTAAAATGTGGTAAAACTTTGCACCATTTGTTGAAAAAATGCATTTTATCAAAATTGCATTTGGAATTTATTATACCATGGCATAATCCTCAAGTATATGTTTAGTTTCTTTTATTAAACAGCAATCTATTTTTTTTAAAAAATAAATAAATAAAAAGTAGTGCAAAGTAACAATATACAGTACATTGCATTAATTTTTAAAAATATTTTTTTAAATAGGTTTCATTATTTGTTTTTAATAGTCTTTTATAATAAAAATTACTAAATCATTATAAAGAAGGCTACATAAGACTTGGATTAAAATTATATCTTAATATATTCTTATTTATTTTTAGGTTACCATTAAAGTTCCCCAGAAGAACTCATAAAATAAAATATTATATGCCAAGGTGTTGTACTTCCAGATAATCATTTCATATTAGAAATTTTAAATATTTTATTCTTAAAAATCTAACAAATAATCATGTTCTGCTCAGTATGAATAAAACTTAAATTTATAAATATCCTACTGCTGTAATTTTATTTTCTTATATGTGGTAAATAGCCGAGGTGGTCAGAAATTAAAATAGCCCTAACCCCTTCTATGATTTTTCCCTTAAACAATGTACTTTACATTGGAGGTGATCAGACCAAAAAGACAACGTAAGTTTTCTAGAATACATTAGGGGTTTGCTCATCACTCAGCAATTATACATTTAAAATTCCCTCAAGAAAATCTTAGATACATCATGGAAAAGGCACGACTAGCAGCACTTGAATACCGAGAATGAGTATTTTAGCTTATCTAGTTTATAAATGAACATTACATCCTATAAAAAAATTAAAAATAAATTTTCTTACTTTATTGTAGTTACATCAACATGAGTTAATACATTTTTTACACTAGATTCTCACAAAGAATCAATGACATGGATTGATGGTGTTGCAAGACACAATCCACTAAGAAAATATCTAAGTTTTCAGATATTTTAGATGATGCTTGATATGATCTTCAAGAAATGTCGCAATGAAATAATAACTGTGATCATAACCCTAAAACAGAATGGAAAATGATTTTATGTATTCGAAAATTGCAAAACAACAAATACAATTTATTATTGGTACTTAATTTTACTATGCTTAATATATTTTCATGGCTTAACTTTCAAAATCTATTTTTCTCCTTTCAAATATTAAAATCAAAAAATGTTGAATGAAAAAAATTTCAATTTACCTCCTGCATTCGTAAAACAACTGCAATTTTACTACCGGAAGCAGCAGATACAAGTGTATCGGGAAATAGCTGATAAAGGAAATTATCTTCTTTTCCCTAAATGAAAAATAAATATAGACATATTACTTTGTGATAAAACAAAATATTTTTATTCACGGTTTTACGTAACCTAAAAATGGCAACAATAAATACATAATAATAATCTGGTCTAAAATATTAGGCAAGGATTTTTTTTTATTGTTTATGAAAGAATGCAATGTATTATTAAATCACATTGATAACCAATGATTGTCAATTTGTATTTAATTAATAAATACAATTAAATTTTATATTTATTTTGAAGCAAGGCTGAGATGATTAATTTAATTATCCATCACTGAGTGAAGCACCTAATGGAAAAAACATATCAGGCAACCATAAATGAAATTGCGAATTTATACTTAAATAGGATAGAACTCATATATTTTTAATTTCATTTGCCATACTTTAGTCAAGTTATCAAGGCTCAGGTTAAAATTCTTCTATTGTAACTCATAAGCACTTGTAATATGCTACTGAGTTGATTGTTAACTCAGCATATTGATCAATTTTTTTACTGCATAACTAATAAAACACATCATTTTGGCTTTATGGAGTTTTTCTTTCTTCTCCAATGTTATTTAAAAAAAACAAACAAAGATAAATGAAATATATGTGTCAAATACCAAACTGGTAGGGCTTCGCCGGGTTGGTCATAGTCTTCCTCATAGAGCCTACCCTCCTCCCTATTTGCTCTATTCTATCCCGAGGAAGACTATCTTCACGAAAACTGAGTTAAATCTTAGCCTGATTTAATTTTCACATTTACAGAGCCACAGTGTGACATCATTGATCTTCTTGGTCACTACATACGGTCTATCATAAATAAATCAAACCCTGCTTCCGCGTTTTACCCTTCCTGACGGACATGTATAATACAAGATTCCCTGCTTCAAATTTAGGAGTATACCTAGTTGAGTTTATCCGGTCATTCCTCTTTCTCACGTTACCACTCTCAAATTCATGTGCAAAATCTTGGATCTCCTGTAGTCTTTCTCTTAGGTTGGCTTTATAATTCTCATCGTAATGCCCCCATTCAGGGAACTTTCGGTCACTCTCGAAAACTATCATGTTAGGAGTTGCATTGATATCCATGTGGTGAGAGTTGTTAATGGCAAACTTCACCATGTGTATTTTTCTCGGCCATGTTCTCCCCGCACCATTGTATATCATCGTCAATTTCTTCAATTCACGGTTAATACGCTCAACCATGCCATTGGTACACGGATGGTAAGGTGAAGTGAAATAATGTTTTATTTGTAGTATATTACAAGCTTGAATATATTTCCCATAAAATTACTACCCCTGTCTGTGAGAATGCTTTCAGGCACGCCAAAAATGGATATGTAATTTCTCTCGATAGTGTTATTGACTTCCTCCGCTGTTATGTTCTTTAATGGTGCTATTGCTCTATATCTAGAACACATGTAAATAATGGTCAAAATATACTGGAACCCTTCAGGAGACTTGACCATTGGTCCATCAATATCTATGGCCAATCTTTTGTCAGGTTCTTTTGGTTTAGAAAAATCCATGACTATAGGTTTCCTTCTAGTAATTTCTTACGTATCTATGAAAATTTTTCCAGAAATACCATTCCAGGATAGCCTTACAGGTGTTTACATAATTCCCGTGTTGTGACCACTTTGATGAATGTACCGTGGAGATTATCTTTTCCTGTAATGCCTTTGGTACATATATAGCATCTACATCTAATTCAACATCAGGCGTTATCCTGACTCCCTTTTGCATATACTCCTTGATCTCCCACATAAGCTCTAATACCCATACCCGAGTTTTCCTCATTGTTTCCAGTTATTTCCTTCATCTTGACTATTTCTGGGTCAGTCTTCTGCTTTATTAATATTTTAGGGTCATCTACCATCAATGTTTCTTTTCTGGGTATATGATTTGTTTGTAGATAATTCTCTGTCGTCCTTTCTTTGACTTCCATCTTCCTTCACCTTCCAGCTATGGCTAGGTTATGCGTTGCTTCATTTCCTGTATCGCCTTTATGCCCCTCGGTTTGCTCCCATACTATACTTATTTCATCAGAGAGATCTACTATTTTCTTGAATTCTCCAATATTGTTCATCTCCTTGTTCTTGGCATTCTTCCACCCATTGGTTTTCCATCTCTCCATATTTTCATTAATATTCTTAATAGCATATAGGCTGTCCAATACGACCCTGAATTTATTTACTCCTGCCGATATTGCTGTTTCTAACTTCTTTGTTGTAACTCTTTATTGTTTGTTACTTCACCCTGTAGACCCTGGAAATGCTTGGTAACTTATCTTCCAGTATATTCCTATGCCACCGTATGCATTATTTTTCCTATTCCCAGTACAATATATCCCATCAGTATACAGTATATACTGTTAATCTGCTTTGGTAGTTGGTTGTATCATCCATTACTGCTCCTTCTGCTATTTGCAAAATGTGAGTGATAGCTGTACTTTCATTGTTGAAAATAAACATAGGTGCATACTTGTTTATTTTGGTCATCCACGATGTTATGCGTGTGTTGCCATCTTTCATGTTTCTTAGATATTCAACAGCCATGCAGATATTATGTGCTGGAAATAATCAAGTATAGTTATTACAGCCAATGCGTGTCTGTCCATCACATTGTAATTTTTCTGAGGTCCTGTCAGCTTTGAACAATAAGCTATGGGGTACCTCTGCTGTTCGCAAGCTTGTTCCAATACTGCAACCAGAGCTTCATTAGACACCTGAATAGATAAAACAAATTTTTCATTGAAATTTGGATAGTGTAATACCCCATTGCTTTAGTTCTTTAAATGTTTTTTCTTCATCCCCCCCCCCTCAAGTCAATTTCCAAATAATTTGTGAGTGGCCTAATTGTCAGAATGGCTGGTACAAACTTAGCATAGAAAGTTATCTTTCCCAGAAAACTGTGTAGCTGTTTCTTCATTTGTGGAGGTTCTACTAGATTAATGGCCTTGGTATTTATTTTCATCACATGGCATGTATGATCCATCATGTAAGTCATGTCCTAAAAATGTGACCTGGTTTACCACAAAGGTGCTTTTCTCTACATTCACTTGTAGTCCCTCCTTCCTAAATGCATTCAATATCTTCTCAAGTAGTATAAGGTGTCCACCTATCATTTTCGTTGTGATGAGTATATCATCTTTGTAAACCATTACTATTTTTCCCAATACATCACATAACATCTCCATCACCCTCTGAAAATAGAGGCCGCTATTCACAGCCCCCAACATCATCCTTTTATACTGATATTTTCCAAAAACGGTACTGAATGAGAAATACAGCCTTGAATCTTAATCTAATTAGATTTAGTGGTAACCATGCTTTAGATCTAGCGTACTGAAATACTTACACCCATGTAAATTATTGAATGGATCAATACGATAGATCAGATAGTCCATCCTTTTTGTACGTTATTTACTGACAACACGTCCAATACCAAGCATATCTCTCCATTTTTCTTTGGCCTAACGATCAGGGGTAAGCTCCACGGGCTTTGGCTTTTATCTATGATGTTGTGTATGTATTCATCTAATTTCTCTTTCAACTTTTCCCTGAGCTTGACCGGAACCTGATACTGAGGTCGCTTGATAGGAATTTCATCCATCAGTTCCACTTTATGTATGTAACTCTTTGCTGTTCCTAGTTTATCTCCTATGAGTAGAATTACATCCTTGTATTTGGCACATATCTTCTGCAACGATTCAAGTTGGTTTCCTGTAAGATGACTGCTGACGTATTTTCTCATTTAGGTCTGCCTCATTTCACTTCTGTGGGTTTTCCTTGTTCCTCTTGGTTTCCATAGCCAGTGATATCATCATACAGTTGCTGTCATTATCTGTGATAATTTTGTCCTTCTTTATGGGGTATGCAGTAAGTGTTCCCATCATGCATTCACCGATACTTTCCCCATTAGCTGTGCTCTTCACTACGGGTTTTTCTACCTTGGTGCAAGTTAAATATTCTACCGATGTGTGAGAGCCCTGGAAAGGTTCCAAATGGGCAACAGTTTCTTCACACAAACTTAGGTTATCCTTTTAAAGTCAATAGATGTGTTATTGGCCAAAAGGAAATCGGCGCCAAGCACTGCCGGATAATGGGATATATCACCATCCTGGGTGATTTTGAAGTTATGGATATACCTAAAATTTACCTCTGGAAATGTAAACTTTAAGTCAATGCACTTGCTTATGATCAATGTACTGTCCAGGGCACTTGACAGTTCCAATTCTTCCATATCCTGCACCTTGTGAATTAGACCTAACTTTTTTATAAGTCCCCAACCGATCAAAGAAATATATAATGCTGTATGCATTAATCCATGCTACTATTCCTTTTTATGTTCATAGGTAGGCTACCATATGCTTATTGTATCTTTGTTTCTTAGTCAAGCCTTTTTTTTTTAGATCAGTTGAGTCTCTAACTACAAATTTATTTTTTTGAGTACCTGTGGTTTCGGGATTTTCAGTAGCTTTAAGTTTCACATTCCCACTTTTCTTTAAATTTTCCTTAGCTTTCGTGTTAATCGGTTTACTTGGAGACTCACGTTTTGTGATTTTGTGTGGCTAAGTGCTAGTAGGTTTTACATTTAGCCCTGACAATGCATAAAACATGGTATCGTGTTCTTCATCTGTGTCCTGGAAATCTCTGGATATAACATGAGTTGACATGGTGCTTACTTTGTTCGATCCTATTTTGGTTAGTTTTATAGAAATTATATTTGCCCAACACTTCTGCCAGTGTTCTGGGATTTAGTACCACCATATGTTCCAATACATCTCTAGTTAATCCCCTCATGAAAATTTCGAGGACTCTTTTCTCGCCAATGTGATTGTCATTGCCTGTTTGAGCATTGCACAATTCTTGTAAGTACAATTTGGGAAGCGTTATCCAAAATTTATCTATTTCTATATTGGGTTTACTTAGTCTATCAAGGTATACCTTAGTTAACATACACTATACATCACAATTTTCCGGCAACCTAGCCGAGGATTTTTTCAGTGCTAAGCAACCTGCTTATAAGTTAGAGGAAATCTCGAAAAAAAAAAATGTTTGTGTATTATATTTTTTTTTTCAAAATGTCTGGTGATGAGGGCAATAGGGGTGCCAATGCTGGTGGCAGTGGCACAATGAATAATACGACCACAACTCGATTGTCAAACAATTTTACATTCAAATAAAGCAACCTAACGCAATATGTTGGTTTGATTGGGGAATTTAGCGGAGAAAAGGATAAGGGCATCAGTGTCACAAATTTTTTGATATGCTGGAGGACATTGCTCAAAACTGCCAATGGCCACACCATATAGTTAAGTGGGTACTAAAATGTAAACTTAGGGACAGCGCTGCTAAATATTATGAGCAAAATAACTATTGAAATCATAGTTCATTTGATATAAAAGTATTTTCTTTCCGTTACCTTATTTGTTATAACGGTATGTGTACACATTTGGCTGTTCCATCGGACTGATTAGTTTATAATCCTAGTCGTTTAAGTTGGAGTTGCACATGCTGTACATCCATTAGGTAGTATCATCCCGGTCTGGTTTTTCCTCTCTTACGTGATTACATCTCACAATTTCTTTTTTTGATTAATTTTATTTACACTAAAACTATATTCTATTTCATCTATCCAAATATTATAATCAAAATTATTACACAACATTAATTTTATATCTTCATTGTAAAAGAATGAGTGCAAGATTATCTAAAACAGTAGATATCTCAATCTTAAATTATAGTTACTATTTCAGCATCTAAATGTCGTACTTATGTAGACCAACATCCCGTATCAATAAAACAATAATAGTAAGCTTCCACCATTCAAAACCATTAACATTCAATAGAATTGGAAGATAAATTATATAAAGATATGGCTAAAAAAAAAACAATCCCCTTTATCCTTTTAGAATAACTTATTATTCACTTCACTTACAAAAAATTAAATATTTTTCTTTTTATTGTCTTTATAAACAAAATGAGTGGATTATTCCTCCTTAAGTTTTCTAACTATGAAAGAAAAATTAACAACCGATTATTTTAGATAAAACAAAATCGATGTGGGATAACACATTACAATTTACAATCAGCACAATTGTTGTGGGAGCACAATGTGAAGTGAGTGAAAAATCCATCGCAAAATTTGACCCAGAAAACAGATAATGGGAGTTAATAAAAGCATGGAACATGGTAATAAAAAAGGAAGTGATGATAATTAATACCAAAAAAATACCTGTGAAAGATCTTGAACTAATACAAGAATCTTGTTAACTAATAAAGTGATAAAAGTTGATGCTGTAATGATTTAAAGGTAATGATTTGCACATGCTTCATATTTAAAAGAATGACATCCAATAATTAATTTTCTAGAATGTTTTATCCAATTAAATTTTAATTTTATTGCGATTTAGAGGATGATGCCAAATTTGTTTTTATTAGATTCAATGTTTAAAATAAAACGTACACAAAAGGAAATATTCAGCATTTAAAAATTGGCTAATTGCATTGTTTTTATAAGAAGAATTAAAACACAATAAGATTGTAAACAAAGCATTTACAGTTTTAATGTTTTTATTTGTATTAGAAAAATTTATATTATCTTTGCTTAAAAGATCTTAACTTCACAAAAATATGTAAATTTTAAAAAATGGGTGATCGTATTTCAGATAACTGACCTTTTCTAGGTTGATTGTGTCATTGATATAACAGATAACTGGACTTATCCGAGTAGTAAGTGCTAGATTTTTAGAGAGCAGCATAATGGCCGGAGTTTTAACATGATTCTGTCACTGTAATAAGTGAAGATCAGAGCTGGCCATTTTGTTAAGCCCTGGTTTATATAAATTTATGAAAAGAGTTAATAAAATAAATTAGAAGGGATTACCCATTTTCAAATCTGGTCAATAAAACAGTATTAAAAGAATACTTTGAAACTAATGGTTATATTTTAAATAGTTTTTTTTTTTTTAAATTTTTTTACAATATTTACATTTTAATTCTAATGTTTTAACACTCTTCCTTTCTTCCTCATACATATCTTCTTCCAGTTGATGATTACAATTTTAAGTTCTTGGTTTTTATTTTCATTATACAGTAATGTTCCTTTGGAACAAAAGTCATTTAACCCTTTCACTAATATCCGCGCAAAGTTGCGCGCATTTTTGTGTAATTTTAGCAAAATCAATTTATATGTACACCCCCCTAAATAATATTGACCTCAGATATGCATAAATTATCTCAAAT
>PXIH01S0011989.1:8753-23332 GCA_003024985.2 Euperipatoides rowelli | reverse complement strand
TGCTTTTTTTTTTTTTTTTAGCTGTCTGGACGTTTTGTTACCATATGTCTGATTTTAAGAAGCTTTTTTTTTTTTTTTTGGTTGTCTGGATTTTGTTAACCAGCTATCGTTTTGATAAATACACAACAATGATGTACCCCTTATCCCAACCAACTCTGCACCCTCACACCCCACACAACTATATACCCTTACCTAGAACCTGCACCATCACACAACTATACACCCTTACCTAGAACCCTGCACCCTCACACCACCCCACCTACCCATAAAAAATTTTAAATTTTTTTTTGCCCCCCCCCCTGTGGTGGTACCCAGGATGGACCGCTCCTCCTTGCTACGCCTCTGGTGATGGCTTTGACCTTTCCTGGAGAAGGGCTGACCCCTTGAGCATTTATGATATGTCCCAAGTATTCAACTTCACTTTTATAAAAGTCACATTTATTAAGTTTCCAACGTACACTGGCTTTGTCTAGGGCAGTGAAGACCTTTTTTAGGTCCCAAAAGTGGGTCTCTTTATTGGCACTAGTATATCATTTAGGTAACAATTCACATATTAATTCCGACAAGGATGGAGTCCATTATTGTTGAAAAATGGCAGGGGCTGATGCGACTCCTAAGGGTAGCCGAGTGACACTAAAAATGCCCTCATCAGTGTTTATGATAATGTATTTAGATGAATTTTCATCCATAGGGACCTGTTGTTAGGCTTGGGCAAGGTCTAGTTTTGAAAAGACAGTACCTCCAGCAAGTTTGGAAAGAATCTCATCTATGTCTGGGAGGGGGTACTGGTTGACTTTTAAGTTATGGTTAAGCCCCACTGTATAATCCTCGCAAAGTCTCAATTTGCACGTTTTTTTACAATAGGGACAATAGGTGTGGCCCATTCTGAAAATTTCACAGGTTTAGGATGCCTTGGAGTTGTAATTTATTAATTTCTTCTTCAATTTTTGGTAAGAGGGCGAATGGGACTGGGCGGTGTTTGCAGAATTTAGGGACTGCATGGTCTTTGATAAATATTTGGCACAATGTCCTTTAATACAACCAAGCTCTGATGAAAAAAGTTCTTTGAAATCCTGCAGCAATTTTTTAAAATTTGAATCCACAAATTCCAAGTAAGGGTTAGCATTTATGTCCTTAAGGGTGTTGCCCGCCCCAACATGGAAGAAGTGCATTCTTTTGTAATCACTAAATCCAAGTTTTTTGCAATAAAATTATTATATTTTACAGGTAATTTGCAAATACCAATTGGCTTAATCAAATGATCGAATGCGCGTAAAATTATATTTGTCGGACGTATCGTACGTCCGTCCCAAAATTTGAGAAAAGTAGACTGTGGCATGATGCTGACCGCAGCTCCTGAATCTAGTTTAAAGGGAAACATCTTACAATTAACACTTAAGTTAATGATAAATGGACTAACATTGTGGTGGTGATTTGAATTGACAACAAAGTTATTTTCGTCAGCAGAATTAGTTTCTACTTCCTCTTCAGTTTGATTTTCATGAGAAATTAAATTTAAAGAATTTCCTTCCTTTGTTGATAGCAGGAAAGTTGTGTTTCAGAAAGCGACAGACTGATCTTAAGTGTCCTGTTTTCTTAAAGTAATGGCAGACAGCGTCTTTAAAAGAACAATCAAAATGTCTATGCACTCCCCCGCAATGTTTACAAGGTAGAAGGTTTCCTACCGTCAGTAAAAGGAGCAGATTTAGACTTGTAAAATGGCTTGGCAGAAATGGTATCGCTGTAGTTTATTTTGTTTTGCAGAATGGCCAAACTTTTGTTTGAAACTTCCGCAGCGGAGGCAAGCTGGATAACATTATCAAAGGAGATGTAGTCTTTTTCAAGAAGCAGACGCTTTTGTAGGGCGCTGTCATTCGCCCCAAAGATGAATTTGTCAAAAAAGAGCAATTTAAGTTATCCTTGAAGTCGCAGTACAGGCTTAATTTGCAAAGATCAGCGGCGAAATCTGCAGCCAATTCATAATCATGCTGTACTCTTTTGCGGAAGTTGAACCTTTCCACTTGCGCTAAAGGTTTAGGGGAGAAATGATTTTCTAATGTCTCAAAGATTTGTGCAAGAGTACTTTGACTCGGAGTTCCAGGCACTAGCAGGTCACAAAGTAAATTAAAAGATAAATCACCTATGATGGTCAAGACAGTTGCCTTTTGCAGTTCCTCCTTAACACTGTGGGCTTCAATATAAAATTTAATTCGCTCCACATATCTTTTCCAAACCATTCTGGAGGGATCGAAAGATTCAATTTTTGAATCCATTAGTATTCAGTTTAAGAACAAAAGGCAATCGAACAAGCTTTTTTTTTTTTAAAAAAAAAAAAGGAGAATGACAACTGCTTCCTTTTTAATTTTTTATCCTTGTCGCCAAATGTAATATCTTGGATATTACATAAAATACGAAAGAGAAACTCTAGTACAAACTGTAAAAGGATAAACTTTAATGTAGGCTAACAAAACTAGCACATCATTTTGGAGGCTGACTAAATAGTTCTAACAATAATAAAACAATAATTCAAAACGTTCTGTTGTCAAGTATATTTGACAATGCGGAGTGTTGTATTATATGTATTTCAATACAGTACACACTACTACAAATTTAATGTTTAAATATGAAAATTATACATAATGAAGCTAAAAACATTCCCACATCCATCATTTATATTGATCTGTCTATGGCTTTTGACAATGTGTGTCATGGCTAACTTATAAAAAAACTAATAAAATTGATTTCCCAAATTATATTATAAAATATCTAAAGAACTTTCTAATATATAGATTCCTGAAAGTTTAAATTAATAATGAACTATCAACCAATACATAAGGACTTCATCCAATACATAAAGGTTTACCTCAAATAAGTGCACTTGACAAGAGCCTAGCAGCCATGGGAATTAGTACAGTTTTAATAATTTTGCATATACAATGAAAATGGCTATAAACAGCATTATTTTTTTTATTTACAGTCCTAACCTTACCATAACCCTAACTTCAACTATGTATTAAACCCACTATGTCCCAACCCTATGATAATCTTTTTTTTTTAATATTGATTTTGATCATTTTAAGATACACTTCTGTCATTCATACCGTTAATCAATCAATGGGCCCAATTGTTAAAAACTCGACTAATTCCCTTGGTTACTAGGCTCTCCTGTGCACTGTCTGCCACTCTGTTCAATATATACCTAAAAGAAATGGCAAACTCATTTAAAAATGAAATCAACATAATGCCGATGATATTAAATTAATAAAAGATATTAACTGTGATAATGATGATCAAAATTTACGGTCTATTCTTGATCTTCTAATTGAAAAGTGGAAATCCGATATATTAAGCCAATCTTGGAGTATGGATCTGTTATTTTCTATGGTGACAGTAAAGCCTTCTAAGTATTTGATAAATTTTACAAACAGTTCACCAAAAGATTATGAAGATAGAATAAAGAAGATTAATCTTCAAATTCCTAGTCAGATTTTAATGAGAAGTGACTAAATTTTCACTTATAATGAAATTATCTAAAAAAAATAATATAAACCAATATTTTATGTTGAATCAAAGATCAGGAGTTAGATTTCATAAATATTATGTCAAACTACCATTCACCAAGAATAAGTTTGTCAATAAATCTGTATTGAGGAGAAATATAGATAAATGAAATAATCTTCAAAAAACCTTAGTGGAAACTAACATTCAATTTCAAGAAACAAAATAATATTTACCTAAAAAAGTGTATCTGACTGATCTTGAGATCGGGTTCAAACCATGATACTGGTGAGAAGCCTGATTGCTGAGAGAAATTGACAGTATGAGATAACTTTTTTATTATTAGTTTCTTTTTCTGTGATATCATTGTATTTTTTTTTTACTCTAGTTAGTCTATCTTAGAGATTTATATGTCTATTTTAATATCCCTGATGCTATAATCAGGATACTGTATAGATACTAGTAAGTAGGCTATCTAAACATTGGAAATAAATAAATAGATTACTGTAATTATTGTATCTACAATTTTGTGAATCTAAATGTAGAGTTTCTAAATCGGGCTTTAAACAAAACCTCAACAAACTTTGGATTGATATTGAAAATAGATAAAATCTTACAGATAAGCTACCTAATAATTTGTGGTTTTATTTCAATCATTTTTGTATAATCTGGCAGCCACAGAGATAAGATTTATTACACTTAGCCTACAATAAACTATTTTTATAAGTATGAAGTCTTTTGTATATAACATAAATGGTTTATTTTTTTAGTCTCTAAGATGAGATTATTGAGATTAGGAGTCAAGGAATTTTGGTGTTATGATTCATGATTTTGAAAGCCTAGTAAACAGTGAGAAGGCTAATAGACAATGGTGCAACCATGGAGGTATACGTGTATTTATACTTCCGTGCAGTGTCGGCTAGGCTGCTTTTTGAGCCCGCGGCTGAGAATGATTAAGGGCCCTTGACCCCAGAGCCGTAGCCAAACTTTTTTAAATTTGATAAGCTTTTTTTTTCTTTTTTTAGTTGTAGGCTCATTTTGTTTCCCTTTACCATCCCTATATAGTTCCCTGGTATACCTTTACCTTGCCTATGGGTCCCCCATCCTATCATTCTGGTCATAACTATATAGTTTCTTATGTATTTTGTTCAAACATGGGGGGGGGGGGAAGGGGGCATTGGGACTACAGCCCACCCACCCCTTCCATGTGAGGGCCCTGCTTTCATGATAACTTATTTTTTCATTAATTACCTAAATAAAATTTAGAAAAAAAATTTTAATTTTTTTTTTTTTTTTTCAAAAAAATTTTTTTTTTCAAAGGGCCCCCTGACCTCCTAGGCCCACGGCGATCGCCGGCCATCCAGCAGGGACATGCCTATACTGCTTCCATGGATGCAACTATAGGATTAACAAGATAGATAAAGTCTACCCCCCCCAATCTCAAGTAATCACAAAAGTACTAGCCTAAACAGTTTTTGAAAACATAAGTTTGCTAATTATCATTGTTTTGATTTTACCGTTTATTATTTCTAGAAGAAATTTTAATTCTTTAATTTCCACTTCCATTTCTTTTTCAAAAAAAAAAAAAGAAAACTTTATTTTTTGAATTTCTATTAACATTCCCATTATCCAGAGTTTAAAAACAGATTATCTCATTTTATTTCATTTTTAAATACACTATCCTATATATTAAATGGAATAGCATGTTCCAAAGCCCGTAACAGCGCCATCTAATGGCTTATTCAAACTTTTTTCTTTCTCATAGATCACTGTGACGAGTAGCAAAGTACAAAATAAAACATCCTGTTTTATTCTTAATCTTTGATGTCACCTGGTTTGTCCAAGAAGGTATTGTAAGTTTGTTGTTTAATAGTCAGCATTGTTATTAATTTGTTAGAATTAGGATGCTTTTAATTCTGATTTTGATTTATGTATGCACTTCCACCCCCCCCCCCCCCACACACACACACTTTTAGTGCCTTGAATATAGACAACCTACAAGGCATACTGGGCCTCTCCTCGCAGCAAAGAAAAGATAAAGAAGTTATGAACAATAATATTTGATATAAAAGACTATATTTAGCTAAATGATAATAAATGTTCATCCTAAGCTAAACCTTTATCTTCGAATTGCTTGCATTTGTTTGGTTACCAGGGAAACCTAGCTGAGTCTAACACTAGGGGGAGCTACTATTGGGCTGACATCACCTAATTTACATGAAAGCAGATGACATGGGATGGCAACCTATAGAAATTTTTATCAAGCTTCAAAACGCTCCTAATAACCAAAGGGCTTAAAAGCTCCTGCAAGTCATTAATTCGAGAGATAGGACCCGATTTTTGATTGCTAACAGAAGTCTGGCTCTTGCAAACAAAGAGCTGAAGAAAATAGTTTGAACGCCGACCAAGTAATACTCTTTGGACGAACTCCAAAGGTATTTGCTAAGTCCACAGTATAAACTATTTTGATACCCATCTAAATTCATATAATCTCAGAACCTGTACTGTAAGTCATAATTCAGCCCATCCCCTAGTCTCAGTGAAAATTAATCAACGCAAGTTTTACCGCTGTACTTTTCATGAACTGTCTCCTGTTCCAATATCATTTATATCGTAATCTTAATAAATCTTATAGACACTTAATCTCCAGAGAAAGGCATTATTAATTTTAAGACCCAGTTGGCTATATTCCAAAATCCCNTCCCTTCTCCCCCCTTTTTTCCATATAAAGTATAGTGTAACTAACACCTACTATTCTGAAACTAATTTTGTAAGGGGTAATTCTATTTATGATAATATGGGAAAGGTTATCATTGTTATTCTATTTACTAAGCAAATAAAGATGTGTGTTTGCTAAACGGACGCTTGTTTGTGTATGTGTAGAGGCTAAGTATTGAGATAATATAATTAAATTTTAATCTTTCTACTCGTGGGTGTCCTTTTCTAATGGTGTTAATAGGGATGGTACCTGTACCTTTCTATCGGGGAAGGGATAATAAAGGGTTGGCCCCCCTTTTACCTCTTTAGTCCTTTTCGGCTGGTTCGACTGGGATTTTATTAGGGTTTAGATAGGCTACCTTTTTTCTTGCATAATTGTGCTGGCTATTTAGCTATTGTGAGAGATTCATTCTTAGTTGGCACAATTTGCCCTCTTTCAGTATTTATCTTGTCCTTTAGGGTAACCGCTGTCTGCTTTTAGTCTACATGTAGATGTCATATCAGTGATTTCGGATACGCATATTTGCATGTAAGTGTAGATAGAGATTAATAATAAAAGTAAGGTATCTATTTGGTAATTTTCTCCCTGGGGCTAACTTCTCCAATCTATGTCGGCCAGGATGTATTGGGATCTTAAGTGCCTTAACTGTCATGCTTAAGTCAACCCAAGCTGAGGCTGTGGAGATAATAGAAGTTGTCCCATGTTATGGTTACAGTCTAGTATTTGCGCTTTGCTACAGCACAAGTGACATTAGCTGTAAACAAGGTCGTCGCTAAGTGAAGCTTATATAATGTAATAATTTTGTATTAGTAATGATATGAATGTTATTCTGTAAGTGGGCTTAGTTAGAGACAGGACCCTTGCCTTAGTAGGGACAATCAATACTGATTATGCAGATTTGACTTCCAGGTGGGTGTAGGTCTATGCTGGCCTCGGAGACCCCCCATCTTCCATGCTAGTGTAGGGTATGTCGACCTCGGAGCCGAGTGTTTATGGTAATAATAGATTGTGTCAAGCTAAGGTGCAAATAAGCTTATCTCGTGATAGAATATGATGGTTCTGCCAGTTCCTTATGCAAATTAGTAGACACTACTAATGAATGTGTTTGTGCTATTGGGGTTCAAGGGGTACCTATTGACCAATAGGGTGTGATCTTGGTGCACATTATTGGTAAACTATTCGACAGTGACTCTTGTACGGAAGGGGAACTCTCGTTAGATTGAGATAATCTACCTAAATATACACATTTAATGTATTTTTTAGATCAATGTGCTCATGCTCTCTCTGCTGCAACCTCTAGCAAGTGCACTCTCATCCTAAGGTCACTCCAAAATTTAATCATAAATCTAAGTCTACATTGGTTCATCATGGAACTGTTGTTTCCAAGTGTTATCATTGTAAAGGTGACCACAGCCTTTATAAGTGTGAGGCATTCCTTAAGCTCATTGTACATAATCATGAGGCAGTGATTAATAATCTCAAGTTGTATTATAACTAGACACAAAGCACAGCAATGTCTTAGTAGTAGATATTGTGCATGCCCTGTCCGTCATAATTCACTCATTCATGTGGATGCAACTATGACCTGATCAAGCCAGTGTTGCCAAGCACCATTGGTCACTCAACATCAGAGCCGATCGGAAGTGCACTTTTGGATTCAGAAGCTGGGCCACAGGAAGATTAGGACAAATGTAAATATTACTGGTGTATCAGCCCATGGAGTAGTCACATAACATGGCAATGTTCGTTTAATATTCTCATCTGTTCAAAAGCCTAGTGATGACTTTACTACCGATGCACTTGTGTTAACAATGTGAAAACATCAATATACACATTACAAATTATTGCCATTAGCTGACCCCCCAGATCAACATCCTGTTGGGAGCTTACATCTATGCAGACCTATTTCTGAGTGGTCTTTGCCGAGGACCTATTGGCTCTCCAACTGCTTTGGAAACAACCTTAGGCTGGATTTTAACTGGTAAGTTAAACAAACCAGTTCATGGATCTATTCCAAGTCACCATGTACATTCCATCACTGAAGCTGATCTTCATCGCTTTAGGATATTGAGGGTGTGCCAACCAAGTTACTAACACTTGAAGAAGCTGCCTGTGAGAAGCATTTCATTTCTACTCGAGACAGACTTATTGTTAGACTTTCATTTCACCCCACTTCTGCAGATCTTGGAAAAAGACTCCTTCTCCCAATCAAGTCTATGGCACATCATGCTGTCTTCAAGTCTAGCAGTACTACAACCAAGCTTTGTGTTGTTTTTGATGCATCTGAAAAATTATATACAGATGTATCATTTAATGACAACTGATGGTTGGACCTAGAGTGCAGGAGGACATTTGCCCCTGATTCTCCGATTTCATAGCCATATCATCACCATGACAGTGTATCGTCAGGTCAACATGCATCCTCTGGACAATGACTTTTAGTGTATTGTGTGGAGGGAAGACACAAACCAGCCTATCCAAGACTTCTATCTGTGGACTATCATGTATGGAACATCTTCAGCACCATACCAGGCTACTAGATGTCTAAACCAGTTAGCTGAAGATGAGAAGACTTTGCTACTTGCACTGCAGTTTTAACTAGTGACTTCTTTGTTGACGACCTCTTATCCGGAGCCAGCTCAGAACTTGAGGCTCTCATGTTAGTCTCAGCTTATTCAGCTACTTGCCAATGGAGGATTTGAACTTTGTAAGTGGTCATCCAACAACAGTGCTTTATTGGAAGCAGTTCCCCCATGTTCAAGAGAAACTGCACTGCCATTTCAAATATGCAAGGACCAAAGTGTAAAGATATTGGGGGATAGTCTGGCAGCCTGGTTCAGATTGTTTTTCCTTCTTGATGCCACCTCTAGACCAGACTGGAATAGTCACCAAACATTCACTTATCTATGATCTAGCAAGGTTAGACGATCCGTTGGGTTGGCTATCATCCACAACAATTAAGGCAAAGTTACTTTTTCAATCATTGTGTAAACTTGACTTGGGTTGGGACCATCAGTGCCCACAACATACAGGGATCAATGGATTCATTACCATCAAGAATTGCCAAGGATCCAAGACTTTAATATTCCACAATGTTTTGCTCTTCTGGATTCATCTGCCTATCATTTGCATGTATTCTCTGATGCCTCTGAGCAGGCTTATGCCATTGTAGTCTATCTGCATACCACATCTTCCAATGACAGGTTAAAACATTATAGATAGCTTCCAAAATCTGGGTTGCACCAATAAAGACTCAATCTTTGTCTTGTCTTGAACTCTGTGGAGCTTTGTAGCTGTAATGTTTAGTTACTTAGATTCAATGACTGCATGACCAAAAGTGCATGCCTATACCAATTCCACCATCGTACTGGCATGGCTTTCATAGATTCCTTCTCACTGGAAGACTTTCATTGCAAATAGTGTTAATGAGATTCAGGCGAGTCTTCCTAACACTCACTGGCATCATGTAAGCAGTGATCAAAACCTGACTGATTGCGCTTCTTGTGGATTTCACTATTAGAACTGCTGAACCATGAACTGTGGTGGAGTGTCCAGATTTTCACCACTCTTTGGATATTCCTGTCTGTGGTGCCAGTCCACATGTTCCTGAAAGTCCTATTGCATTTGGAATAAAATAAGTGTTTTTTCCTTGCATGTCAGTTGTGATTTGTCCTTATTACAGAGCTATTCATGCTTATGCAGGTTACAGCATATCACTGCTTGGTGCTTCAGGTACATTAGAAACAGCAAAACACCAAGAGTTGAGAGTTATTGGACTTTTGTAAACCATTGAGCTTCAACAGGCACTTCTGCACTAGGTAAAACTTGTGCAGAGAGACCAGTTTGGTGTGACATCCAACAACTTTAACTGTCTCTGCCTATTGTCGTTTATGTGCCTTGCACCTTTCTTAGACAACAAGGGATGACTCAGGGTGGGCGATAGACTTTTTAAATCATAACTGTATGAGAACCAGAAGAACCCCTTCCTGTTGCTACATAGGCATATTCCTACCAAACAAATTATTCACACACACACACACATCACTAGTCTGCATGCTGGGCTCAGTTAATGCCGACTGTTCTTTAAAGGCAGTTTTGGATTTTGAGTGGCCGTGATGCTGTCTGTGATATTTTTCCACGAGTGTCATTTGTCAATATCAGCAGGCAACATTGGCTCAGCAATTGATGGGTGACCTTCCATCTGCCAGTGTAACTCCACCACCTCCATTCTCTTTCTGTGGAGTGGACTATGCTGGTCCTTTACAGCTGTGGATATTAAAGGGACGTGGCCACAAAAATTATAAGGGTTACATATCTCTTCATTTGTTTTGCTACAAGAGCAATACAGTTAGAATAAATCAGTGACTTAACTACCACAGCATTTTGTAGCTCGTCGTATAGACCAGCAACTATCCACAATGATTGTGGTACAAATTTTGTAGGGGCTGATGTCAATTAAAGCAATTCCTGAAAATGGTAAGGAGTCCTGATCATAATAACTATGTCTCACCTATCTGACCATGGAATTAATTGGTCCTTCAACACTCCTGCTGCACCACACTTTGGAGGACTCTGAGAGGCAGGCATCAAGTTACATTTGAAGCCCATAGTAGAAAATGCCATCCTCAATTTTGAAGAAATGACCGTTTTAACTCAAATTGAGGCATGTTTGAATTCAAGGCATCTTAACACACTCTCCAACAATCCTAGTGACCTGTCAGCCTTAACACCTTAACATTTCCTCATTGGTAGTCCTTTAATTGCTATTCCACAGCCAGATTTTATCTAATGCAAAATCAATTCTCACCAGATGGCAGTACTCACAACAGTTGGTCAGAACTTCTGGAGGCGTTGTAGTAGTGAATATCTCTCTCGACGTCCCAAAAATGTGGCAAAGAGACAACTTAAAGGTTGGGAGTTAGTACTCATCAGAGATGAAACAATGCCACCTCTAAAGTGGAAGTGGGATAGAGCGACACCTCAATACTGGGAATGATGGACTTGTGAGGTCTATCACTAAAAACTGCTCGTGGACAATTGACCAGACCAATTGTGAAAGTTTCACCATTGCCAATGGACAGAGATCCTGAATGAAATTTATTTGCTATTTTTTTTTGGGAGTTGTGCTCGTATTTTTCCCTTTGTTTTTGAAAATGACATTTCAAGGTGAGGGGAATATTTAGCATTATTCATAAAATTGTTTATATTATATATTTTTTTCAGTTAAGATTTTTAGTTATTACCTTATCATCCAGATGGAGGGGTAAGTCTTCCAAATGTGTGGTTGATGGGATTTTTCAGTTTTTTTCTTTCTTTGTTGTAATGGCGGCTTAACAAGCAGCTAGAAATCCAACATAATGGCTCCCTCAACTTTTTAGACATAACAATTTCACGTACCCCTCCATCAGTCAACTTTACTGTCTTTTGCATACCTCAGCAAAATGACACAAAAATTGATTAACACTCAGATTATTCCAAAAATCCTGCGTGACCTTTGCACATGCTCTTCAGAATTTCAACTTTCTTCTGAATTGAATCACATCCGTTGTATATATTCATGTAATAATTATCCCTTACTTCTTAATATAATAAATTAGTTTCATCTCATTACATACACCAATATATCCCCTCCTTCTTATCTCTCATCCACACTATTCTCCCACTCATCTTTACTCATCCCATCCTCATCTACCACCTAGTAATCTTCTATCCCCTTCTAGCACCTATTTTCATAATCTTATTGATTTTAAATTACAATTTTCAGTCACCTTTATTTATTCTACCCACTATTCCACTTCTAATAATTTTAAAGATATATTTTTAAAAATTGATTCATTAGTACACTATTCTATTATTTTGCCCATCTTCAATCAATTTAAAATGAACTATTCCTACCTCTTCACTCTAATTTTTTTTAATATTATCCTAGTCCCTACACCTTCCTCCAACCGTCTTAAATTCTTTAAAAATGTGAAAAAATTTTATCCCTAGGATACCTTGATTCTGTCTCGGTTATTTACTTTTTTAATTGTAGTTGCCCCCACATATATTGTGAAATGACCTCTCAAGCTGTAGGGGTACATATATCCGAATACCTGTGCCACAACAATCAGGCTACTATATATATAAACATTTACTTGATAATAAACATACAGCAACAAATGCAAAATTTACAATTTTGATGCCTATTTTTAACCCCTTGGAACAACTAATGTTAGAACATTGTTTATTAATCCTCCATTAAAAGCCTTCCCTTAATCTTAAATGTTGGAAAAGCTCTCTACAACTACTAAACGTAGGACACAAGGCATTTTTAAAAAATAAAAATATTATTTTACTTGTATATATTTATTCTTTAATTTAATATTGACATTTATTTTCTAATTTATATTTTTCATTTCCATTAAGAAAACTTAATTGTGTGCTCTAATGAAGGGTTATAACCCTAGAAAGATCTGTTTGTACATACATTATACAGTATGTATGCTACTGAATCTTGTTATCTTTAATAAAATATTTCTTATCAAGTGTGAAAACAGTGTCCTGTTGTTCTCTTAATTCACACAAGTGTGATTATTTTCTATTATATATATATATATACACACACACACATATATATATATATATATATATATATATATATATATATATACACATACCACAGTATATATAACATGTAAATACAGTATATACTATGTGTATATAAACAGTATTACATCCTACTAATATAAAATGAATATACTGCATATTATTCATATGGTAAAAATTTATTGAATGGAGCTTGTTATTGACACTACCAAACTTATTTGGATTTCTAAAAATGACTATTATATCCAACAGTGTACATTATACTGAAGCTAGAAACATAATTTCCATAGCAAACAAAATATACAGTAAATGGCTAAACAATATAACTTAGTTTTAATTAAAATGATCTTATCAGCAAATTGAAAATTAAATTAATTTTTTTTATATAAAAATTAATTGAGAAAATAATTACTACAAGCATTTAGAGCTATCTAGTGTATTATTTTTCTTTCCATCAATCATAGCCTTTTTCATTAGCATATATTTAAATTTACCTTGCAATTCCAAAACAGAAAACTGTTAACTTCACAAAATGATTATATAATTATTTTTTTTTTGTAAAAAAAAAAAATCATAATTTTGTTATACAAAAACATAAAAATAGAGATCAAATAAAATGTAAATAAAGATATTTCCTTTGTGAAAATAGTAATTAGCACCATGCTTAACTTGGATGAACTTAATGCATGTATAATTTTCATATACAACAAATTTTAAATATACCAATAAATCTTTCATAGGTAATTATAAAACACAAGATTTTAAATAAAATATAATTATAACAGCTGGTCTTTATTCAACCTGTAGAATTTTTTTTAAAAATAAATAGTGCTTAGTTTGGTGCAGTGATTTTATCTTAGTACTAAACAACATTTATTCATAATCTAATGAAAAAAATATGTTCCACTATGAATTACAACAAATTATTAGTAGCATTTAGTTTTATAAGTATAAATATGAAGTATTTTGTTAAATTACAATGGTTTATTAATGATTTCAGTTTAAAAGTTAATTTGGCCCTTTAAAACATAACTCAATGGGAAAATAATTATAGTTCTTATAGATGGGAAGGGGGGTCCTGGTCCTTACAATGAATAACTCTTTATTTTAAATTGTCTCTGCAGGCATAAACTTTATCCTTTAAAAAAATTGTCAATGGAAGAAGCCAGACTAAGACATCTTAATGTCAGTTGATGAGCATTAAGCCAAAAAAAAAAAAAANAGCATGCTTTGCAAGAAAGAGGATGATGTTGATGCTAGACAGAGGGTAGCAAAATTAGTTTGCAAAATAGTGTCCATCTACAAGTTTTAACTAACATGCCTTTTTGATATAATGAGAAAAAAAAGTATACAAATGCAAGTTTGCATGAGACTCAGTGTATATGCATGCATTCAGTTGATGGCAGTGTTTCTTCTTAATTTTATCCTATGCATTTGAAGTGGTTATGTCTACAGATCATATTTATATTTACTCTAATAACTTTATGTATAGGCCTACATCTGTAAATATTTAGATAATTTAATTTGTATATATCTTTGTATAGTAATAATTTATATAATTTCTGATAAATGATTTTGAATAGCATCAACATGAAAATCTTGCTGTTAATTAACTACACTAAACGTTCAGGCTGGGTCAGGGATGATGCCAAGGGGAGAGGCTAAAGGGTCTACAGCCTTCAAAATTCAGTTAGCTTTCCTACTCCCCCCTCCCAAATAAATGAAAAAAAAAAATAAGTTAAATGTATTGTTTTGTTGTTTTTTTAAAATTAAA